>JBBPTT010000908.1:0-14775 GCA_038094175.1 Boletellus aff. lepidospora
ACCATACGCAGTGTAGAATGTATAGTAGTATGTAGCCCCCTCAACGGTGCATAGTAAAGTGTAGCGCCGGTAGCCTTAATGATGTACATGCACCCAGAACATCTGCCCTCTGGCCTCGGCGCTCAGCCTGCCAAATGGCTAGGTCCTTCCAAATCAGATGACAGATGAGGGTAGCGCCCTCCACGGTGCGTAGTAAAATTCAACGTCAATAGCCTCAATGATGTACATGTATCTAGAATGCCCACCCGCCCTCCGGCCTTGATGCTCGGCTCGCAAAATGGTTGGGTTCTCCACAATCAAACTACAGATGGTGAGTGCACGAATTTAAGTTAGTATCGGTGCGTATGTGAACAACGTCTGAGGAGCAAAGTACCGACCACAAGTGATTCAGGATGTAGGGAATTGGTACAGCCCTGGTGGCTCAAGTATGCGTTTCAGTACGTGTCTCAGTCCTATGCAGACGAGACCTGGACAATGTATATTTTAATTGCAGTTGAATGATGTCGTAAACTGGCCAGCAGTTTGCGAAGTCTGCGAGGTCAGGAAATCGTGCTACAGCCTATTTGATTGGTGTCAGTCGATTCTATGTCGAATATGTGCCTAGTCTCACCTTTCTTACTACAGTTTCTACTCCTTCTTGAGTTTGAAGACTCCTACACTTTGTAACATCAACATGCCACTTCACAGTCCTGTGAACAAATGCCTGCTCATGGTTAGTGTATACGTTGCTACTGCTTTAGATGACACCACACCTTAAGTTCAGTGAACTGCTCTTCTCCCCAACCAACTTTCTCCTCTATGTTGTATCTGCCTCTACTGGGCCTTCCTGCTTCGCCTTGTGGCTTTGGAATTTTTCCTGTTCCAGTCTCGTTGTCCTCAGATTCCAGACTTGATAAACTCAAGTCTGAGGGTACAGATGAGCCCTCTAACCTCTGCAGATTCACAGGCTGACCGTCAGATCCTTCAAGTGAAGGTGTTCCGCTTTGTGACGGTGTCATGGTTCTGGCTACCTTGAAAGGGTGTGGCGTGAATTACACAGAGGGTGTGGTCCAAGTATTCTTCACTCATACCATGGGTGGTACCAAAACAGCGATTTCCTCCATTGCAGTAATGGCCATTGGAGTAGAAGGCCAATCAAGTATTTCTTCTTGGACAGAAAGTAATGGGATAGGACTCCATTGAGTTGTGTCAAAGTATGGGGGTACATGGTATGTTCGTGCTGTAGTCATGTTGGAAGTCTATCAATGTGACGCGAAGTCTTGTAAGTTCAATTGTAAGCTTAAGTACGAGGGTGCTGATGTATTCTTATTGTTTTGTGTCTCTAATAGATTGTTTTTGTTGTGGCTCAAATGATCAACAATTATTATTACCATGAATTCAGTAGTAAGGTTACCAATTCTTTCAAAAGGTTATACAACTAATTGTCATCAGGAAGACACAATTGCTCCCCATTGCCAAAATATCAATGGAAGATAATTAACAATTGATGTCATCGTCAATGCGAGTTAGTAAGCCCAGCAACTCCAATAGCTCTTAATGCTAACACAGTGTTTACCTCCCCCTCAATCTAGACTCCCTCCATTTCAGCATCACCTTGTCACAATGGGCAATATGTTTAGCAAGCTCTATTCCGTGCTCTATGAATTTTATCTAGTCAGTATAAGATTACCTCGTCGACATTTAATCCACTCATGTCTTCATTGCAGCTGATGTTACCTATCTTAACAAATCAAACAGCTACCTTGGTGGTAATCAGTGAACCATCTCTGTGTCCAGCACTGATGCTGGCTCTAACTACCCCCTCCTCCTTGAAACGTTGCACTGGTGACAACAGTGATACCCCAGTTGTTACACTGAATGCATGTCTAGTATCATTCAAGCAACCTGTGGAAGGGCGGACTCCCATGAAGAGGTTGCAGTGTCCTATCCACCTAGGAGAACAAGGAGACAAAGGACTCGAGCTGAACTTGAGGACTGAGGATCTGATTGGGGTGGGAGACTTGAGGGATACTTGAAGACTGAGGAGCAACAGAAGACTATGTATATTCGCATAGAACAAGTGTAAAGAAGGTACATGTGTAGCAAAGGTATATATAGGCAGAGATGTGTCAGCATTGAAGCCTATGGAACATTGTAGAACAAATAACTAAGAGGCATGCTGCGATCAAGGCACAGGAATGGTAACTAAGGGGAAAGATCCGATAGGATCAAAATAGAGGAAAGGCATGGACCAAAGACAAAGAGATAATAAGTAAAACATGGAGAGAATAGCCCGTATGGGCCAGCATAATGAAGCGACTTGATGCAAAGGAGAAATAGGGTAGAAGCAAGGGAAAAGATCGTAACATTACCTCCGCTGTACAATTGAACTCCTGGTTCAATCCTAAGAAGACACTCCTCCTCCAAAAATGGAGGTAGCCTGTGCAAGAGTGAGATGTTCAAATGGACAGTCGTTGAGAACGTGACCAGATCTATTGCAACCCAAGCAAATACATGTGGGGCAGACTCTATCTGCATGTCCCCAGTGTCGACATACGCCACATTGAGTGGAGAGGCACTCTCTTGCACGATGCTCCAGAGTGAGTTGGTGGCAATGGGGGCAGGAGTATCAAGTGCAGTCCTGTATGTAATGTCCCAGCTGATGACAATTGTGACATCGGGAGGTAGGAGTGGCAGGAGTGGGGTGAAAGGGACGAGGGAGGACTTGAGTGGGCGAGGAGAGGACAGTGGTGCTGTTGGGTAGGGCGATGAGATAGGTGGCAGGTGGCATATGGATGATCTCGTCAATATATTCTGAGGAAGAGGAGGGAGTTGATGGGATTGGTTGGGACTCAACAAGAGTGGTTTCTCCAGCAGATGGAGAGAGAGATGGAGAGGCTGGGGTCGTGATCTGAACAGGCAAGATAGGGGAGGAGGGATCTTCAGGAGAGGGTTGTTGGGAGCAGAGTACAAGATGGTGGGTAGCCATGACCTGAGAAACATATTCATCATGATCAAAGACAGGTAAACTAGCGAAGATAGTGCTAAACAGAGGATAAACGAGATCAATAGGTAGTTGGAAGACAAAAACATGAAAACCCTGTAGATGAAGAATAGAGAGGACCTGTTCAAGGATGTGATTAATGGCTAACTGAAGGGGAAGACCATAACCAGTGGGGCGATCAATGGGAGCGGCATGAAAATGAAGTGTCTGAGCTCGAGTGCAATCATGGAAGAGGCATATGAGTTCCTGGGATATCTCGTCCTCAATGTACAGGAGGAGGGCTTCAAGAGTAAGGACAAGGGCAGGTTTGGAAAGGATGGCAGCATAAAGAGCATGGGCAGAGAGATGAGGGAGATGGGTGGCTTGGACTGGGATGTTTCAAAGGGTAGCATGATGAATGGAGGCAGAGGAGATGGAAGGAGAGGATGAGCATGGAGTGGTGGGGATAGACATGATGGGAGGAGTTAAGTGTAAAACCAGTAAAGGGTAAAGAAAGCAGCGAGGAGAGAGACAAAGATAAGGGTCAAAAGAAGGGGGATGAAGGGGCGAAGGACTAAATACATTTCGGAGGGCTATCATACATGATGGTCTTTTTTATATTTGGATAAAATGAGGGGGGCATGACAGAGATTAGTCTCAGGTTCCCATGTATTTTCGGAGGAGCTGTAACCTTTCCATGCAGTCAGGTACTTGTAACAGCCAGGGGATCCCCGGTGTGCGAGGAGTGCCTCGACTTCATACTCCTCTTTGTTGGCTATCAGTGTGGGTGGTGGTCTGGAAAATGATGGGCCATGTGCATCAGTCTGTTTAAATAGGGAAAGAAGCGAAGCGTTGTAAGATGAATAAAAAGTTGGGGGATGCCGACCCTCAGGAAGTCCAGAGGATGCGACGAAGAAAAAGGCGGGCGCAAGATAGTCTTGTCCCAAGGGGGAACCAAGGTAAATCAGAAGGGAAAATGCTTGAGTGGCCTACCAACAAAAGAACGTTGTCCGGACTTGGTCCGGACAGGAGACACCGAGGGGGATGGTCTGGACTTGGTCAAGACAGTGACTGGACCAAAGACCACAAGGACGAGGGCGATGTGAAGGACATTATGAGAGGACGATAGGATCAAGGGAGGGATCTGATGTGTGGCGAATTTGAAGGGGATGAAGACTGGGTTCTGGACTTGAACAACGATGTCCAGGATGTGGATGACGATGACGAAGGGACAAGGATGATGAGGCTGACGCAAACGATGTGACGGATGGAGACGAGTGACAAAAGAGGGCCAATAATTGCCTAGGATTTGATCTCTAGGTACAGGATTTTTATATACACCGACTATGATTCAAATATCAAATAAAGAATGACAGGTGAAGCAAAGGGGGACAGTTGCCATCCTGTCACTATCCACCTGTCAAACGTCCAGAAAATTGTGTGACATAAACACATGAACACGAAACAGGTTGGGAATGATTGGGAATGAGTATGAAAAGCCGAGACGAAAAGAAAAAGAGAGTCCAGACAACTCGGCCACTGGACATGTGTCTGGACATGGCAAGTCTGGACCGGATGTACCCGAGACCTGTCTGGACTTAAGTGAATGAACGTGAAACTAACCTTGGACCACATGGGACACGAGACATTGATGGATGATGATGCATGGCGACGATAGAAGAACCTCTGGACCTGTCAAAAGGGCCTCTACAACCGTAAGGAGCTGAGTGCTCCTACAGCGTGGCCTAGCCACATTTTGAACCCCAGCTGTGAAGAATGTTTAGGTTTGGACATGTAATAACAGATAAAAACATACAAAATGCAAGGACAATTCCTTAAAAAAGTCACCTGTCCATTTCTCAATTCTATGTAGTGGAGTGCATCGATGACAGTCATGGCAACACTTTCTGCAATACAGCAGGCAACCAAAACAATCACCACACCTGTATATTCTGTCTTTTGTGCAGTTATCACAAGTCTGTGGGATTGGAGGTGCCTCCATCTCGAGCAATGCTTGGACATATTCATGCTTTTGAGATTCCCATTCGCGGAGATAGTTGTTTTGCATCTGGAATAAGAAAAAAATCAATACATGCATGAAATTCATTTCTGATGCCAATGATGGAAGATTTACCTTGGTTGGGATTCAATATCTTGCTATGGGTTCCAGTTCATCCATCATTATGTTGATTGTTTCATAAGACATGTCAGGATGGATATCAGAGTCCATTCCAGTATGTGCACTTAGCAGTTGTGCTTGGGACAATATGCTTGCTTCCATTTTCTTTTTGGCTGACTGATTGGTATCCTGAACCAATCAGGAGATGGGACCTTGTGAAGTGTGCTTGGTCTTCCAGGTGACCCAAGTTACCCAGTTGCTCAGGGTCACCATCTTGCCCTTCAATTTTGCCATTGTCTCAATATGTGGTGAAACAGTCAAGCTGTTGACTTCAGGCTTTCAATGCCATTTGGCTCCACCATGCTCATATTTGGCAAGGTCCCCTGAGAAGCTATTTACTTCTATTTCTGATGCATGTGAGTCAAATGTGATCCTCAAAGGTGGACATATTTGGTTACATGATGATGTGATATTGCCAAAATAGGGAATGTGCTTCTGCAACAGATTCTCCAAGGCTGGATTTTGACCTCCCTGGAAGCTCTGTCATGCCCTGGATGCACTGAGGAATTAAGGGAATGTTCTGAAGACATGAGCTCTCCTCACACCAACCATCTTTCCCAGCATGTGCCCATGCTCAATCAGTTACAGTTCTGCTGCTAGCTGGACAGACAATTCATCTGATGCAGAATACTCAGAATGATCAATTGTATCCATTCGAAAAGATTCCTCAGAGGCAGAGGTTGAATCTGCTGCCAACTCTGATGACAGTTCTGCCTCAGATGGGATGGGAACTGACAATGACAGAGGGATCGTACCTGGTCACATCAAGCCCCTGCTGCAAAATAGGTTGTCACAAGATGAGAGGAGCATCCTGCTGAATGGAAAGGCTCAATGGATGAGCTGCAAAGGCTTGGCATGCAAGGCAGCATTTCTCCAGATTTCGTCTCAGTTGCAAAAATTGCCAGGCATGCAAGAGATGAGCTCAATAGAGTGGGAAGTGAAGGAAAGAGTGCATGTTGTTCATATTTCATGAGACCAGAAAGGTGATCCAAGTCAATTTCAGTCCTACAAATCTTGGCTGTTTAATCAATGTTGTGGAGGTGCCAATCACAGCCACATTAAGGTTGGCCACAGCTGGACAGTGCACTCTGTTGTTCAGGAAGAGAGAAGAGAGGAGATCAATAAAGTCATACAAGATGAATTTCAGCATTCCCTGGGATCTTGAGAGGTGCTCATGGTATATCAGTGTGTTTTTTGTCAGGTATGGTGGCAGATGACTGCCAATAAGCAACAGCAAGCAGACAAGACTGCCAGCACCTGGAATCTGGAGAGGGGCCCGCCGGAACACATCAAAGCAAGGTATTTGACTTTGCTCAGTTTTTGAATTGTGAGATGAAGCTTTGCAGACACCAGGAATGCCACTCAGAAAGGCAAAAATATATTTTGTGAGTTTGTGCAAGAGGTTTGGCAGGTGTGTGGAATGTGCATAGCATTTCTTGCCAGGTGTTACAATCTTTTCCTTAGCTTCTACTCTATTTCTTCTCTGCATTGAGTCGCTCCATTATGCTGGCCCATATGGGCTATTCTCTCCTCATTTTACTCATTACCTCTTGTTACGCTTGCGTGGAGTTATCCAGCAAGGTCAAAGGTTCGACTTATCAAGTCCAGAACCAATGAAAGCAACTAGTCTAGCGCACACTCAAAGTGTAGTGCGAAGACACTAGGAAGATCTCTCTAACTGTGACAGGCAGTCTCGAGGAGGCCAGACAACTACATGTAGATTGTGTAGAACTAGCTGAGGAATAGTGTTACAGGCCCAAGTCTTTATATATCAGTACTTCCTGAGATATGACTAAGAATCAGCCGTGAAGGTGTCATCTACAGTGACTACTCAAGATACTACATCTGGGATAATGGAACACGAGGTGATGTGAGAGAATCACCTTGGGAGAAAAGGGTCCAAAAGAGAAATGGGCATATCAGTATCAAGGGGAAAAATGGGGAGCATAGCGACGGTGGTTGAACCGCTTGGAAGATGACTATCAGAAGATGACACAATATCAAAAGCATAGGTTTCAGGAGAGGAAAAACTCATCAAGGTAGCTCGGCAGATCTGTCGGCGCCAGGGAGTGGCATTTCTTGTAACAATACCTCCAAAGTAGACTGGAGGCCCAGCCTCCAAGTTCCATACTTCTCTAGGAATGCACCAGGTAGAATTAGGCCACACTTCCATTGGAAGAGGAAGGGGTATCCCTGTTCTGTGGGCAAGCTTCCATAGTGTGTGCCACACTGTGACAGATTCGGCAATGACATTCTGGACAGTTGTATTGGGCATGACCGGGTGCTGGTACCCTGCAAATGGGGCAGGTGTATTCTGGGCAATTCAGCCAATAATGTCCACTGTCTCCGCAGGTGTAACAATGGGCGGTGCGAGTCGATCCAGAAGGGAGTCGAGTGATGAAGTCGATGAGGGAATTAATGAGAGGCTGGAGGAGTTGGTTGTCTGCGTCTCTATGCGCAGCTGCTCGCTGGGTTCTAGATCTAGTGCGGGGAGGAGGAACGGGGAGTGGATCTTCGTCTTCTGGGAAAGGGGTTCCGGATCAGCGAGTGATGGGGATGAACTCACCTCCTACCACATCCTCAGAAATTGTGGTGGAAGGGCACAAGATGGGGGTGGCAGCTATGATGGGATTGGGACGAGTAGGTGTGGGTTCCTCAGTGTTGTCGCTTCATAGTCTTCTGAGGGCGAGCGGATGAGAGATGAACCCAGGGCCAAGAAAGTCCTGGATTTGCAGAGTGGAGAGGGATTGGAGGATCAGCCACATGAAGCTATGCATGGGTTGGGCCAGCAGTTGGTGAATGAGTATGATGATACCATGTCAGACGATCAACTCCAGAATGTAGTCTTTCATCCACGATAAGGCTAGTCGGGAGAGGGCGAATGGGGCTGCCAGCATAGAGTCGGTTGGCAGATGCTCAGTTTGTTGCGCAAACACATGGTAGCGATGGTAAAGGTTGAGAAGGAGTGGGAGAAACTCATGGTTATCAAACTCGGGTAAGGTATTGATAAGGAGGACCAGATGGATGTCCTGGAAGACTTTCTCCAACACCTCCCATAGATGTGGTTTGGACAGCCAGTGAAAACGATAGATTTCAGCATAGGCCAGTTCCTCCCAATGATCCTTGTGGTAAGTTTCGAGGGGATCGGTCAAGGCAGTTGGGATGGAGATAAGGTGGATGGATGGAGTCATGTGGAAGGGGGTTGGTTACAGTTACTCTGGGTCCGCCCATCTACTATTTAACATTGGCGAGTCCACCAGGTGCTCCACTTCTGGTCCAGTCACTGCCCTCCAGTCCCTGTCCTGTGGCGCTACCACCCGTTGTTGTCGGCTGAGTGGTGTGATCAGTGCCTATTTTGATCCAGGTCCCCAATGTGGGGGTCCCCACCCACTATTGTTCTTGCCCTGCTTCTATGGACCTGTCACCCCATGGCAGGTATAGGAGGGCCTTGTCCCAGACACATACTTTGATGGCCCAGAACCTCACTTTCTCTGCGAGGTCATGGAGCAAGTGTACTATGTACACTAATAGTAAGGTGGCGGTGATGAGGAGGACCTCGTAGAAGTCAATAGAAAATTGCATAATGATGCAGGGGTGGATGATGGGCAGTGATGGTAGTAGGGGCAGTAAAGCTGGGGAGTTTCGATGCCAGAGGTGGCTTTTTATAGGAAGGTTGGCTGTGCATGGACCAAGGGATCGTATCAAACTGGAGCTGCAGAATCAGGGTCATCAATTCGGGTGGATCCGGGTTCCCTATTGTGGAAAAGCCTCTGGGTGCCTTGCTTGGTAATTTCGGAGTATTTCCCTAGCATTGGATAGATTAATGGCCAGTTCCCAGGTGTTTTCAGCCAAAGAGTATCCTTTCCATTTGACCAAATATCGTCTTCATCCAAACGTTCCCCGGTGGGCTAATATTTCCTCTACTTCATATTCTTCTTCTCCTTCAATGGACTGGGGAGGGGGTTGGAGGAAATTGGGACTGTGTTCGGGGGTTTCCATGTAATGGGTGAGAAGTGACACGTGGAATATGGGATGGATTCTCCATGATGCAGGAAGTTGGAGTTGAAATGTGACGGGTGAGATGACTTTTTCTATCTCGAAAGGGCCTACTTGTTTAGGGGCTAATTTCCTGGAGGGGTAGGGGATTCGAAGATTCTTTCCTTCTAGCCAAACCTTATCTCCAATTTTGAAGGGTTTGTACTTGGACCAGGTTCTCTCTTTTTGACGTAGTTGAGCAGCAATATGAGCAGCTTTGGCTTCTTTCCTAGCACTGTCGAGGATGGTCATTCGAGATTCAAGGGCTGGTAGGGATGTTTTTCCTATAGCAGGGTAGGCTCGGGGTTCATATCCCATCATAAGCGCAAAGGGGGTTTGTTTAGTGACTGAGTGAGTGGCAGAATTGTGAGCGAATTCGGCCATTGGAAGTAGATCATGCCACTTAGCAGGGTTTCCATCGCAAAATATTCTTAGGTAGGTTTCCAGTTCCTGGTTGACGCGCTCTGTTTCTCTGTCTGTTTGTGGATGATAGGCCATTGATAGGGCCAAATCATATTGTAAGAGTCAAGCGAGTTCTCTAGCGAATGCGGATGCAAATTGAGGACCTCTGTCAGATATGACTCAATCGTGGAGTCCGAATCTGGGAAAAATATTTCTGAAAAAGAGTTTGGCTATCCCTGCTGCATCAATGGTTTTGTTACAAGGGAGGAAAATTACCCTCTTTGTAAGACCATGGTCGACCACGACCAGTATGGAATCAAGACCAGTGGAAGGCAGGAGATCTGTGATCAAATCCATAGAAATATTCTGGAATGGCTGATCCGCTTCCATAGGGTTGGGAACAGGCGGTGGTGTAGTGGGATGAGTGTTAACTTTGTTTGCTTGACATACCACACATCCATGGATGAATTTTCGCACAAAGGTTGAAAGACCTGGCCACCAATAATCCTGTTGGAGTAGAGATAATGTTCTAAAATATCCCCCATGTCCTCTGGCAGGGGATTCATGTATTTTAGTGACCAATGCCTGTCCTTGTGATTTGGGAATGAAGAGACATCCCTTGAAATATAACATCCCATCCTCCCATTTCCAGTCATTGGCGTGGGCATGGGGGAAGAGTGAAGAGCCCATTTGAGCTGCTGCAATGGCATTCTTGGCCAAGGGGTCGTCTTTAGTGGAGAGGATCACTTTCTCTCATATTGCAAGATTGATAAGGTTGATGAAGTGATCGTCAGGGATTAGGATAACATCTTGGTTGTCGCCAGTGGTGTCTATCTCTTCTTTTCTGGATAAGGCATCGGTGGGGGCCATCTTGTTTCCAGGGAGATTTTGGTAGCGGATATCAAAGTCTTGTAAGAACAACATCCATCTTGCTTGTCATCGGGATAGCTTATGGGGTTGTTTAAAGTATGCCAGATTCTTATGATCAGTCTGGATTGTCACCTGGTGTTCTGTTCCTGATAGGTAATGCCTCCATTCCTCTAATGCGTGTATGACTGCTAGTAACTCCCGATCGTAAATGTCATAGTTCCGTTCTTCAGGGGAGAAGGTTCTGGAGAAATAGGCGCAAGGATGGAGATCTCCGTTTCTGTCTGTTTGCATGAGCACAGCTCCAGAGGCAGTGAGTGAGGCGTCAGTCATGACCGTGAAGGGTTTGGTAGAGTCCGGCATTTTGAGGACTGGCCTAGACATGAAGGCCTTTTGTAAGGTTTTGAAGGCTTCCTCACATTCTGATGACCAGTTCCAATTAACTCCTTTCTTGGTTAGTTCATGGAGGGGTCGACTGATTCCAGAGAAATCAGGGATGAACTTCCTGTAGAAGTTGCAAAACCCAATGAACGAGCGGACTTGCTTTACGGAGGTGGGGCTGTTCCAGTCCTTGATGGCCTTGAGTTTTCCTGGATCAAGGGTGATTTCGCCTGGTTGCACTATCATTCCTAGATAGTCAACTTCAGTGACATTGAATGAGCATTTATTCAGTTTGAGGAACAAGTCGTTATCCATCATTTGTTGAAGAACCCTACGGGTTCTTTCCATGTGTTCCCCTGATTGTTTGGAAGCAATGATAAGATCATCCATGTATATGATTAACCATCCTTCCACGATCATATCAGCGAATACATGATTCATGAGGGCTTGGAACATAGCTGGGGAATTGCTCTGTCCAAAGAACATGACTGTTGGTTTGAACAGTCCTACAGGTGTGATGAAGGTGGCTTTCCATCAATCCGGTGGATGAATCAACACATTGTTATATCCCCATCGGATATCCATCTTGGTGAAGATGGTGGCATCTTTTAATTGGTCAACGAGTTTGGAAATGCGGGGTAGTGGGTATGCATTTTTAATTGTATGCTCATTGAGATACCGATAATCTTGGCAAGGTCATAATCCTCCATCTTTCTTGGGTACAAAGAAGAAAGGCAAGGCTTGGGGAGATTGTGATGGTACAATAGTTCCTTTCTTTAAGTTTTCATCAATGAAAGTTTTACAGGCTTCCATTTCTTTGGGGTTTAGGGGATAGACTTTAGCTACCTTCAGCACAAAAGTATCCTTGAGGTCGATATGATGATTGTATTTCTGAGATGGGGGGAGTTGGCCTAAAGGAGGTTCTTCAAACACTCACCTGAATTTCTCAAATTCAGGAGGAAGGACAGTCTCTTGTTTGTTGGCATTCTCTGCTTGTGTGATTTCCATGGAATGAGTGATTTTTCGAATTATCTCTTGGTTGATAAAGGCATTGGGGTCAGTGGCTAGATAGCGTAATAGATATCTCTGTTTGATATGGTCTTGTGAATGTGATAGTGGGTTAATGGATTTAGGGATAATGATCTTGCCTTTGGTCCAATCGATTTCAGGGTTCACCAATCTTAACCATGACATCCCTAGTATAGTGTCTTCTTCTCCACAGTTGATAACTAGGAAAGTTTGGTCTTCCAAAAGTAAAGATTCGACGGTCATCGAAAGAGTTACTTTCCTTCGTATCATTCCATTTTTGTTGAGGGTTCCATCGGCATTTGTTGCCTTTATAGGGATCTTTAGTCTTTTAGTCGTAAGTCCTAGTCACTCTACTAGTTTCCTGTTTATGAAGCAGTTGCTTGCTCCACTATCCACTAGGGATGATATTTCAGCAGTTTTTCCTGTTTCTTTGTCATGTAAACAGATAGGGAGTCGGATTGCTTGGTCTGTGATTGGTGATACGATTACAGGGATAGTGGTCATGGAGAGTGGTGATGCTGAAACACCTTTCCCCTCTAAAAACCCTCTGCTTCTTTTTCTGAAGAGATGGGTTCATCATGTGTTGTTTCTCCTTCGTCTTTAAAGAAGCATATTTCGAGGACTTTCACTGCCTTGGTGTTGGAGACGCTATTCCTTTTAAGGAATGTTTGGATCTTGTCTTCGGTCTGTAATACTCGGGTAGGTGGTGCATGTCTGGTTGGGGGAGAGACTTTCCTGTAGTTTCTATCCCTATTTCTCCCTCTGAAGTTTTGCCTATTGGAGAGATGGTTCCTGGTGGAGCAGCCCACCTGATGGCAAATGAAGCATTTGTTATTCTTCATATGCTCGGCTCTTTCCATGGGTGATAACCTGATGATGTCTACGTCCATTGCGTAAGGATCTTTATGGGTCCTGTGAGAAGGCCCTGACGCATTTGGTTGTCCTTGTCCCATTCTTAGAAGTTGGGTTCTGGTCCTGATCTGGTCAAATTGAGCTGCCTTTTCCATCCACTTTGTCCATTTTTCTGGGGTGGGGTTGACTGCTGTCATCAGGTTTATGATGTCTCCGTTTACAGCTACTCTGAGCAGATCTATCAAGATCGTGTCTTGATGTCCCATGCCAGCGTTTCCTACTAGTAGCTCAAATTGAGCTCTGAAGTTGGAGAATGTTCCCCTTCCCTGTTTTAAAGCATAAAGCTTGGATCGCGCATCAGCTTGGGCATCACCAGGGGAGAAGGTTGTGAAGAAGTCTTTCTCCAAATCGTTGAAGGTGATGTTGATCTTTCCTTGTGCCACGTTGTCCAGTTTCTGATACCAAGCTTCTGCGAAGGTCACTGCCATCCCAGTTTTCATGTTATTGAGGAGGATGACGATCTGTGCTAGTTCATCATATACTTCGTGGTTCAACATGAAGTATGCCTTCATCGCCCGAAACCATCTCTTGGCATCTTCTGCCTTCCCACTGAAGGATTCTGGGCATCCTGCCCTGATTTCCAATTTCTTTGTGGTTGGTGGAGTTACAACCGTCATTGTGGGTGGTGGAGCAGGCGCTGGTGCAGTTGGTTGGTGAGTCATGAGAGCGGTATTAGGAGGGGATAACTCAATTGGTGAGGGTTCTCTTGGGGTAGAAAATCCCGTATGTTCTCTCTCCTCTGATTCCGGGTTAATGGAGATGATCGGCGGTGCTGGGGATACTTGCGATAGGCAGCAAAGTCTCCTTGGTGGTGGAAAGGGGCTGGGGGCTTGGGAATGTCCAAAGATTCTTCGTCTTTCTGGCTGTGGGGCTGGGGAGTTGGTAATATACCGTTCTTCTTCGTAATCGGAGTCCTCAGGTGGTCTAATCCTGGGTCGAGACATGGTGATCTAATTCTTTTCCCTCTGCTTTGGGCAGGGAGAAGTATTTGCTAGGTGAGTCTGGGTCGATGGAATATTGCTGCATAGAGGGTGATAGTAGCTATTGCCGAGTCTAATAGTCCTAGGATGGTGGTGACGGCCAGAATAAAGGCGAGGTCTAGTAGGTCCAATCTTCCTCCTGAAGATGACTTCATGTTTATTGCCTCAGAGTCCTTCTGCTAAAAAGCAGGGACGTCTAGGAAGAGCTAGTTCTTTTGTTACGCTTGTGTGGAGTTATCCAGCAAGGTCAAAGGTTCAACTTATCAAGTCCAGAACCGATGAAAGCAACTAGTCTAGCACACACTCAAAGTGTAGTGTGAAGACACTAGGAAGATCTCTCTAACTGCAACAGGCAGTCTCGAAGAGGCCAGACAACTACACGTAGATTGCATAGAACTAGCTGAGGAATAGTGTTACAGGCCCAAGTCTTTATATATCAGTACTTCCTGAGATATGACTAAGAATCGGCCATGAAGGTGTCATCTACAGTGACTACTCAAGATACTACATCTGGGATAATGGAACACGAGGTGATGCAAGAGAATCACCTTGGGAGAAAAGGGTCCAAAAGAGAAATGGGCATATCAGTATCAAAGGGAAAAATGGGGGGCATAGCGATGGTGGTTGAACCGCTTGGAAGATGACTATCAGAAGATGACACAATATCAAAAGCATAGGTTTCAGGAGAGGAAAAACTCATCAAGGTAGCTTGGCAGATCCGTCGGCACCAGGGAGTGGCATTTCTTGTAACACCTCTTTGTCTTTAGTCTGACTTCCTCTTCTATTTTGATCCTGTCAGATCTTTCCCCTTAGTTACCATCTGTACCTGGTCCCTGCTGCACCCTGATGGTAGTAGCTTACTTCACTCTTCTACCTTGTTCCATAGGCTTCGATGCTGACTCATCTCAGCCTATAAATACCTTTACTACATATGTACTTTCTTCACTCTTGTTCTATGCAATAACACATAGTCTTTTGTTGCTCCTCAGTCTTGGCTCTTCAAGTCCATTGTCTAAAGAGCCCCTCAG
>JBBPTT010000909.1:0-14771 GCA_038094175.1 Boletellus aff. lepidospora
CCAATGCCTCCCTCCTCACGGCAGGTGCAGTCCTGCTCCAGGCTGACATTAATGGTGACCTTCATCCTTGCACATACTTCTCTAAAACGTTTAATCCCACTGAACGAAACTACGACATTTACGATAGAGAACTTTTAGCAGTTATTCTTGCCCTGCAAGAATGGCAACACTACCTCCTCGGCACCCCTCACTCCATTACCATTCTCACCAATCACAAAAATCTCTCCTACCTCAAAGACCCTCAGAAGCTCTCTTGTCAACAAGCTCGCTGGTCCCTATTCCTTCAGGACTTCAACATCACCTGGAAAGTCACTCCCAGCACACAAATGGGACCAGCCAATGCCCTCTCACGACGAGATTCGGTAGACACCTCCCTTGACAACATTGCCCCCATACTTCCAGAACCCGTCGTCATTGCTGCCTTCGACCTCGCCCTAGCTGAAAAGATCTCAGTCTCCTCCCCTTCTGATCCCTTGGTCCTCAGGGCGGTTAACACTCTCAAGGACAACTCTCCTCTATTCCCTCGTTCCTCCCTCTCTGACTGGTCCCTACACGATGGGAAACTATACTTCAAGGATCGCCTCTACGTTCCTCCTGAAGCTTGCTCCGACCTCCTCCATTCCCTCCACTCCTCCCCCACCTCCAGTCATGCTCGGCAGTTTCACACCAAAGTTTTGGTGGAACATGACTATTGGTGGCCGGGCCTCGCTACCTTCGTTAAGAACTTCATCGCCAGCTGCGCCCTCTGTCAGCAATCTAAGGTCAACACCCATCCCACCATCCCTCCACTTAATCCTATTCCTTCAACCTCAACCCTCCCCTTTAAACAAATCTCCATTGACCTCATCACTGACCTTCCCTTATCGTTGGGTTTTGATTCTGTCATGGTCGTGGTTGACCACGGCCTTACAAAGGGGGTAATTCTACTCCCTTGTCTGAAAACCATTGATGCTGCAGGAGTGGCTAAATTATTTTTCGACAACGTCTTCAAGCGTTTCAGCCTCCATGACTCCATCATCTCAGACAGAGGTCCCCAGTTTGCCTCTGCCTTTGCTCAAGAACTTGCAAGACTCCTCCAATACGACCTACGCCTCTCCACCGCCTACCACCCCCAAACTGATGGTCAAACTGAACAAACCAATCAGGAATTAGAAACATACCTCTGCATTTTCTGTGCTAATAACCCCCTAGAATGGACAGATTACCTTACGACTGCGGAGCTCCACCATAACTCCATCCCACACAGCTCTACCCGGAAATCACCATTCTCTCTCCTCCTTGGTTATGAACCCCAAGCCTACCCTGCCCTGGGTAAAACATTCCTTCCTGCTCTCACTGACCGCCTCTCCTCCCTAGCCAAGGCCAGAGAAGAGGCCCTTGCAGCTCATGACTCCGCTTGCCTGGCCATGACTCAACATTCCACTCGCCCCTTCTCTCCCTGGAAAGTAGGGGATAAGGTTTGGCTCGAAGCCACTAACCTCCACATCCCATACCCATCTAGGAAACTCGCCCCCAAATGGCATGGACCCTTTGAAATATCTCAGGTCCTATCACCACTCACATACCAACTCCACCTTCCCTCCACATGGAGGATCCATGACGTCTTCCATGCCTCACTTCTGTCTCCATTTAAACAAACTGATGCACACGGCCCATCATTCTCTAGACCACCGCCCATGCTGATTGCCGATGAAGAAGAATATGAAGTTGAAGCACTCCTCGCACACTGGGGATCCCCTGGCCATTACAAGTACCTGACCGCATGGAAGGGTTATGGCTCATCAGAAAACACCTGGGAACCCGAGGGAAATCTCTGTCATGCCTCTCTCCTTTTGTCTAAATATAAAAAAGACCATCACTTATGATAGACCTTAATGTACCTAGTTCTATGCCCTTTTATTCCCCTCCTCGCATCCCTCCTCTTCGTCTCCCTCCTTGCCGCATTCTTCATCCTCTACTGGTTTTACACTTAGCCCTCTCCCCAGCCATGTCCATCCCCACCACCCCTCACTCTTCCTCTTCCTCTTCCATCTCCTCTACTGCCGTTCGTCAAGCCACCCTTCGAAACATTCCAGTCCAAGCCACCCATCTCCCTTGTCTCTCAGTTCATGCTCTGTATGCCGCCATCCTCTCTGAACCTGCCCTCGTCCTCACCCTCGAAGCTCTTCCCTTGTACATCAAGGATGAGATATCTCAGGAGCTCGTACGCCTCTTCCATGATTGTACCCAAGCTCAGACACTTCATTTTCATGCCACTCCCGTCGATCGCCCTACTGGCTATGGCCTCCCTCTTCAGTTAGCTATTAACCGCATCCCCGAACGAGTCCTCTCTATTCTCCATTTGCAGGGTTTTCATGTTTTCATTTCTCAATTACCTATTGACCTCATCTATCCCTTGTTCTCCACTGTCTTTGCTAGCTTACCCGTTTTTGATCAAGATGAATACATTTCCCAGGTCATAACCACCCACCATCTCATACTCCACTCCCAGTGACCCTCCCCTGAAGGTCCCTCCTCTCCCATCCTGCCTGTTTGAATTGCAACTCCAGTCTCCCCATCTCTCTCTCCGTCTGTGGGAGAAACTACTCTCGTCGAGTCCCAACCAATCCCATCAACCCCCTCCTCCTCCTCGGAAGACATTGACAAAATCATCCACATGCCACCTGCCACCTATCTCATTGCTCTCCCCAACGGCACCACTGTCCTCTCCTCACCCACCCGAGTCCTCCCTCGTCCCTTTCGGCCCACTCCGGCCACTCCTACCTCACGATGTCACAATTGTCGTGAATTGGAACATTACGTACAGGATTGCACTCGATACTCCTGCCCCCATTGCCACCAGTTCGCTCTGGGGCATCGTGCACGAGAGTGCCTCTCCACGCAATGTGGCGTATGTCGATATTGGGGACATGCAGATCACATCTGCCCCACTCACATTTGCTCGGGTTGCGATAGATCTGGTCACATTCTCGACGACTGTCCATTCGAACATCTCACTCATGCACAGGCTACCTCCATTTTTGGAGGAGGAGTCTCTTCTTCGGATTGAACCTGGAGTTCAATTGTACTGTGGAGGTAATGTTATGATCTTTTCTCTTGCTTCTACACTATTCCTCCTTTGTATCAAGTCGCTCCACTAGGCCAGCCCCTGTGGGCTATTCTCCCTGCGCTTTACTCATTATCTATTTGTCTTTGGCCCCCTTCATTCTTCTATTTCAATCCTATTGGATCTTTCCTCTTAGTTACCATTCCTGTACCTTGATGGTACTTTTCTCCTTAGTCATTTATTCCACAATGTTCCATAGGCTTCGATGCTGACACATCTCAGCCTATATATACCTTTGATACACATGTACTTTCTTTACACTTGTTCTACACAAATATATGCATTCTTGTGTCGCTCCTCAGTCCTCGAGATATCCCTCAAGTCCCTCGTCCCTTCAAACTCTCAGTCCTCAAGTAACCCTCGAGTCCTTTTGTCCCGCTTGTTCTCCTAGGTGGATAGGACACTGCAACCTCTTCGTGAGAGTCCGCCCTTCCACAGGTTGCTTGAATGACACTCGCAGTGCATTCAGTGTAACAGTAACTTGTTGTTGTTACGATCTTTTCCCTTGCTTCCACGTTATTCCTTATTTGCATTGAATCGCTTCACTATGCCGGCCTGTATGGCCTATTCTCTCTGCGCTTTACTCATTATCTCTTTGTCTTTGGTCCGCTCCGTTCTTCTATTTCAATCCTGTTGGATCTTTCCCCATAGTTACTGTTCCTGTGCCTTAATGGCAGTTCTCCTCTTAGTCATTTATTCCACAACATTCTATAGGCTTCGATACTGACACATCCTCACCTATAAATACCCTTACTTCACATGTATCTTCTTTACTCTTGTTCTACACAATCACACATAGTCTTGTGTTACTCCTCAGTCCTTGAGTATCCCTCAAGTCCTTTGCCCTTCAAAACCCTCCGTCCTCGAAGTATTCTTCAAGTCCTTCATCTCCCTCTGTTCTCCTAGGTAGCTGGAACGCTGAGACCTCTTCGTGAGAGTCTGCCCCACTACAGGTTGCTTGAACAACACGAGAGTGCATTCAGCATAACAAAAGAACAAGAGTCTCCCTCGCCCCTCCTCTCTAGGAGCAGGGCTACCCCAGCACAATGTCTTGCTCTTGATGAAACCTTTGACCTCCTTCAGACTCCAAACCAGAGGATACCCCTCAGAACACCTCGCCTACTCCTCCCTGGAGCAATCCCTTCGCATCTCTAGCCCCACAGTCCTCAGCTCCTTCACCAAGGAGAATCACAGGGTCATCCTCAACCAACCCAGTTCATTGGCAGCTCACCCAGTCTCCTGCACTCTCCCAGCTGAGCCTAGGCCCTCCTTCGCCCAGACCACCCACCCTAGCACTCATAGTCACTCCTCCAGCGACAGTTCTTGCCTTACCTGCACCATCAGCACTCCCTACCATCCCAGCACTACCCCCAGCACCCCCGGTACCAATGACAACTACCCAACCCAAGCTCAAGGCTGCCCTTCCCCTCGACTTCTCGGGGGAACCTAGCAAGTCTATCTGATGGATCAAGGCCATGAAGGCCTATTTCCAGATCAATCCCACCCAGTACTCCTCCGATGAGGTGAAAATCATGACCATTCTCAATCGAATGAGCAAAGGATGTGGCGTGTCCTTTTCTGAAATGTGGTATGACCGGATGGCCGATAAAAACATCCCCTCCACCGAGAAAACTTTTGACAAGCTCGCCTCAAACTTCGAGTCCACCTTCTTCCCCTATGACATCAAGACCACTGCTCACTTGGAACTCTCCTCCCTTCGCCAGAAATCCACTATGACAGATGATGGGTTTCAGAAGTATATCACTGACTTCCAGAACCTCGCCACTAAAGCCGGCATCTCAGACAATGCCAGCCTCATCCATATGATGACGGGAGGACTTGACCAACACATCACAACTCTCATCCTCTCCATGTCCACCATCCCCAACACCATCAATGGATGGATTGAGAAGGCTAAGACATTCCATGCTCAGGTCGCATGCATTAATGCCTTGAAAAAAGGCAATCACCAGACATCCTTCTTCTCCTCCACTCGTACCACCAGCACTCCCTCTTCGGACCCGAATGCCATGGATGTTGACACCCTCAGAGTAGGGAAGCTCACTCCTGAAGAATGGGCCTGATGCTTCCAGGAAGGTCACTGTCTCCACTGTAGGAAAAAGGGACATAATGCAGGAAAGTGTACCACTTTCACCACCCCCCTCAGACCCTCTCGCCCTCGTGACCCCATCACTGTCACTGCCACCACCACCAGTACCTCCACCACTCCCCCAGCCATCCCTCCTGCTCCCTCCACCCTTGAGACCTACATGTCTCAGTTTCACTCCACCGGGAAGGGAGAAGGAGAAATTCTCCAGACTCTCAAACTTTGCTTTGAACCCGGAGAAATGCAGATAGACAGTTTCACTCTGGATTTTTAAATAGGGAAGCTGCCTCGACATCGTCCTTCCCTCATGTACTAGTAGGCAAACCCAATGAAAGAACTGTTCATATTCCAGTCTGCCTACAGTCCCACTCCCAAATTGTCAACACCATTGCCCTCATCAATAGTGGAGCCACTGGAAATTTCATCGATTCCAGTCTGGTACCCTCCCTTCAATCTGGCATTCGCCAGATGGTGCAACCCCTCACTGCTACCAATGTAGATGGAACCCCCAATCAAAAGGGGGTCATTCTGTTCACTGTCTCTGCCAAAGCCCTCTTCCCCTCGTATTCTGAAAATATCAAGTTCATGGTGACATCGCTGGGAGAAAAGAAAGTCATCCTAGGGACCTCTTGGTTGACTAAACACAATCCCGATATCAACTGGATTTCCAAGACCATTACTATTCGCTCCTTGACCCCCCACTCCATTGACAAAATCACTCTCTCCACTCAACTCACACAACAGGAAGCCCCCAAGGAACAAGAAGTTCCAGAATGGTGTAAGGAATACTCGGATGCCTTCTCTGAAAGGATGTTTAGTATTCTCCCTCCACATCAACCTTATGACCATGTAATTGAACTAAAACCATCTTTCGTCCCGAAAATAGCCAAGGTATATCCCCTCAACCCTGCCAAAAAAGAAGCCTGCAAAACCTTTGTCAAGGAAAACCTCAAGACTGGTCGAATCATCCCTTCCAAATCCCCTCAAGCCTCGCCGTTTTTCTTCGTCCCAAAGAAAGATGGCACCCTTCACCCATGCCAAGACTATCAGTATCTCAATGAATTCACCATCCGGAATGCTTACCCCCTCCCTCTCATCTCTGATCTTATCAACGATATGAAAGAATCCACCATCTTCACCAAGCTCAACATCTGATGGGGATACAACAACATTCGACTCCAAGAAGAGGATCAGTGGAAGGCCACCTTTATCACCCCCTTCAGTCTCTTTGAACCGACGGTCATGTTTTTTGGTTTTAATAATGCTCCTCCAACTTTCCAGAGCTTCATGAATCACATCTTCGCTGACATTCTCTCCAAAGGTTGGTTAAAGATTTACATGGATGACATCGGCATACACACCAAGGATGACATTGACCTTCACCACCAAGGATGACATTGACCTTCACCACCAATGTACCCTCCGAGTTTTTCAATGGCTTCGAGATCACAGCCTGTTGCTTAAACTCTCCAAATGCTCTTTCAACACCCTGAAAATGGAATATCTTGGGATGATCATCAGTCAGGGACACGTAGAAATGGACCCAGTTAAACTAACCACTATAGCCAATTGGGCTCCTCCGACTTCAGTCAAAGGAATCCATAGTTTCCTGGGATTCACAAATTTCTACTGGAAGTTCATTCCCAACTTCTCTAACATTGTCGCCCCCCTCGTCCTCCTCACCAAAAAGGACGAACCCTGGCTCTGGACTCCACTCCAGGATAAGGCCTTCTCCACTCTCAAATCTTCTTTCTCCTCTGCTCCTGTTCTATCTCTCCCTGATCCCTCCAGACTGTTTTCGCTCATGACCGACGCCTCTCTCCTTACAGCAGGTACAGTCCTACTTCAAGCAGACATCAACAGTGATCTTCATCCTTGTGCATACTTCTCTAAAACATTTAACCCTGCTGAACGAAACTATGACATTTATGACAGAGAACTTTTGGCAGTTATCCTTGCCTTACAAGAATGGCGACACTATCTCCTTGGCACCCCCCATTCCGTTACCATCCTCACTGATCACAAAAACCTCTCTTACCTCAAGGATCCTTGCAAACTTTCACGTCGACAAGCCCGCTGGTCTCTTCTCCTCCAGGATTTCGATATCACCTGGAAAGTTACCCCAGGCACGCAGATGGGACCAGCTGACGCCCTCTCCCGACGGGATATAGTAGACACCTCCCTTGACAACATCGCCCCCATACTCCCTGAACCCACTGTCATCACCACCTTTGACCTCGCCCTAGCTGATAAGATCTCGGCTTCTTCCCTGTCAGATCCCCTGGTTCTTCGTGCAGTCAATGCTCTCAAAGATGGCTCCCCTCTGTTCCCTCAGTCCTCCCTCTCTGACTGGTCCCTACACAATGGGAAATTGTACTTTCGAGATCACCTCTACATCTCTCCTGAGGCTCACTCTGATCTCCTCCATTCTCTCCACTCATCCCCCACCTCTGGTCATGCTGGGCAGTTTCGCATGAAGGTCTTAGTAGAACGTGACTATTGGTGGCCTGGCCTCACCACCTTTGTTAAGAATTTCGTCACTGGCTGCACCCTCTGTCAGCAATCTAAGGTCAACACCCACCCCACCATCCCTCTGCTTAACCCTATTCCTTCAACCTCAACCCTCCCCTTTAAGCAAATCTCTGTCAATCTCATCACCGACCTCCCCTTATCCTCGGGTTTTGATTCTGTCATGGTTGTGGTCGACCATGGCCTTACAAAGGGGGTAATTCTACTTCTGTGTCTTAAAACCATTGATGCCGCAGGAGTTGCTAAATTATTTTTTGACAATGTTTTCAAACATTTTGGCCTCCACGATTCCATCATCTTGGACAAAGGCTCCCAGTTCGCCTCAGCCTTTGCCCAAGAGCTCGCAAGACTCCAATACAACCTACATGTCTCTCCACTGCCTACCACCCTCAAACTGATGGTCAAACTGAACAGACCAATCAGGAACTAGAAATGTACCTTCGAATTTTCTGCACTAACAACCCCTTAGAATGGACCAACTACCTGATGACCGTGGAGTTCCATCACAACTCTGTCCCACACAGCTCCACCCAACAATCACTGTTCTCCCTCCTCCTTGGTTACAAACCCTGAGCCTACCCAGCCTTGGGAAAGACATTCCTCCCCACCCTCACTGACTGTCTCTCCTCCCTAGCCAAAGCCAGAGAAGAGGCCCTTGCAGCCCATGATTCTGCTCACCTCGCCATGACTCAGCACACCACTCGCTCATTCTCCCCTTGGAAAGTAGGGGATAAGGTTTGGCTTGAAGCCACTAACCTTCGCATCCCATACCTGTCTAGGAAACTCGCCCCCAAATGGCATGGACCCTTTGAAATATCTCAGGTCCTATCACCACTCACATACTGACTCCGCCTTCCCCCCACATGGAGGATCCATGACATTTTCCATGCCTCACTTCTATCTCCGTTCAAACAAACTGATGCACACGGCCCATCATTCTCTAGACCACCACCCATGTTGATTGCCGACGAAGAAGAATATGAAGTTGAGGCACTCCTTGCACATCGGGGATCCCCTGGCCACTACAAGTACCTGACCGCATGGAAGGGTTATGGCTCATCAGAAAACACCTGGGAACCTGAAAGCAATCTCCGTCACACCCCCCTTCTTTTATCTAAATATAAAAAGGACCATCATCTATGATAGACCTTAATGTACCTAGTTCTCCATCCTTTTATTCCCCTCCTCTCCATGTTCCTCTTCATCTCCCTCCTTGCTGCTTTCTTCACCCTCTATTGGTTTTACACATAACCCCCATCATGTCTATTCCCACTACTCCTCGCTCCTCTTCTTTGTCTTCCATCTCCTCTGCTTCTGTTTGTCGTGCCACCCTATGAAACATCCCTGTACAAGCCACCCATCTCCCCCATCTCTCTGCCCATGCGCTTTACTCTGCTATCCTCTCCAAACCAGCTCTCGTCCTTGCTCTCAAAGCCCTTCCCTTGTACATTGAGGACGAGATATCTCAGGAACTCGTACACCTCTTCCATGATTGCACTCGCACTCAGACACTTCATTTTCATGCTGCTCCTGTTGATCGCCCCACGGGCTATGGTCTTCCCCTTCGGCTAGCCATCAATCACATCCCCAAATGCATTCTCTCTATTCTCCATCTACAGGGTTTTCATGTTTTCGTTTCCCAATTACCTATTGATCTTGTTTATCCTCTGTTTAGTACCATCTTTGCCAGTTTACCCATCTTTGATCGTGACGAATACGTTTCTCAGGTCGTTGCTACTCACTGTCTTGTACTATGCTCCCAACGACCCTCCCCTGAAGTCCCCTCCTCCCCTATCCTGCCTGTTTGAATCACGACCCCAGTCTTCCCATCCCTCTCTCTGTCCGTCAAGGGAACCACTCTTGTTGAGTCCCGACCCATCTCGTCGACCCCCTCCTCCCTCTCTGAGGACATTGATGAAGTTATCAATATGCCACCCGCCACCTATCTCATTGCCCTCCCCAACGGCACCACCGTTCTCTCCTTGCCCACTCAAGTCCTTCCTCGTCCCTTTTGCCCCAATCTGGCCACTCCCACCTCCCGATGTCACAATTGTCGTGAGCTGGGACATTACGTACAGGACTGCACTCGATACTCCTGCCCCCATTACCACCAATTCGCTCTGGAGCATCGTGTGAGAGAGTGCCTCTCCACTCAATGTGGCGTATGTCGATACTGGGGACATGCAGATAGAGTCTGCCCCACATGTATTTGCTTGGGTTGTGATAGATCTGGTCACATTCTCGATGACTGTCCATTTGAACATCTCACTCTTGCATAGGCTACCTCCATTTTTGGAGGAGTGTCTTCTTCGGATTGAACCTGGAGTTCAATTGTACAGCAGGGGTAATGTTACGATCTTTTCCCTTGCTTCCACATTATTCCTTATTTGCATTGAATCGCTTCACTATGCCGGCCTGTATGGCCTATTCTCTCTGTGCTTTACTCATTATCTCTTTGTCTTTGGTCTGCTCCATTCTTCTATTTCAATCCTGTTGGATCTTTCCCCATAGTTACTGTTCCTGTGCCTCGATGGCAGTTCTCCTCTTAGTCATTTATTCCACAACGTTCTATAGGCTTCAATACTGACACATCCTCGCCTATAAATACCCTTACTTCACATGTATCTTCTTTACTCTTGTTCTACACAATCACACATAGTCTTGTGTCACTCCTCAGTCCTTGAGTATCCCTCAAGTCCTTTGCCCTTCGAAACCCTCCGTCCTTGAAGTATTCTTCGAGTCCTTCGTCTCCCTCTGTTCTCCTAGGTAGCTGGGATGCTGAGACCTCTTCATGAGAGTCTGCCCCGCTACAGGTTGCTTGAACAACACAAGAGTGCATTCAGCATAACAGTTGTAGATAGTAGCTACCAGCCTGTCATGAAAAAGCCCGAGTCCAATGTTTGAGCCCAAGGGGGCCTGCCATTTGTAATGGCTGAGATTGTCTGGAGGGCCTGAGAAATGCAAGTGAAGATTATAGCATGCAGGCCTGTAGCTGGGGTGATAGCAAGGTGCTTGAAGCTATCATGTCGGCCTGCAATGTGGTTGTCATTGAGTGATCAAGGGAATCTTGCAGGCCTGTAGTGGAGCAATTGCAGGGTGACAGAGAATATTGAGCAGGCCTATGGCAGTTTGTTTGCTAACTGAGCGAGGATGCTGAGCAGGCCTGTGACAGGGCAATCACTGAGAGGGCGAGAATGTCTTATGGGCCTGTAATGGAGTGACCATAGGGGGACTGAGAATATCGAGTGGGCATGCAGCAGGTAATTGCAGGATGACCCAAGGATGTCAGGCAGGCCCACGGTGGAGTGATCACTGAGATGGAGGGAGCATCTTGCAGGCCTACAATTGAGAGGCTGAGAATATCAAGCGGGCCTGCAGCAAGCAGTTGAAGAACAACCCAAGGGTGTCAGGCAGGCCTGCAGTGGGGCGATTGCTGAGATGGAGGGGGCATCTTGCAGGCCAGCAATTGAGAGACTGAGAATGTTGAGCAGGCCTGTAGCAGGTAATTGAAGATTGGCCCAAGGGTGTCAGGCAGGCCTGCCACAGGGCCGCCACTGAGAGGGGGAGAGTGTCTTGTGGGCCCACAATTGAGAGACTGAGAATATCGAGCAGGCCTGCAGCAGGTAATTGAAGAATGAGCTGAGGGTGTCAGGCAGGCCTGTGATAGGGTGATTGCTGAGAGGCCGAGAGCTTCCAACAGGCCTGCAATGCAGGTGTTTCTAAGCAGTATACAATGCCTTAAGGGCCTGAACTGAAGTGATTGTAGAGTGATGCAGAGCATCAAGTGGGCCTGCAATGGCTTAACTGCCAATCAGCTAAGGGTGCAGGGCAGGGATGCGACAGGATAGTTGCTGGGTGACCGAGAATGTCTGATAGCCCTGTAGCAAATCATGTAGTAATTTGCAGGAGGTAGTAGCTGTCAGCATGCTGTGAAATGGCCTGGCTCACATCTGCACCTGAGATTTCCTAAAGCACTTTAGTGACATGAGTAAAAATAGTGGAGAGCAAGCCTGCATTGGGGGGTTAGCCAAGGCCATCTTGTGGGCCTTCGATGGGACAGTCTTCAAGTGACATAAAGCCTTGCCAGAGAGAATGATGACTCGATTTCAGAGAGACTGAATATATCGTGCAGGAAGGTGAGGGGGCTGTTGTAAAGCACCTGGTGATGTTGCAAAGGCATATGAAGGGGTGATTCTTGAGCAATCAAGAATATTGCAGGCGCCAGGGATGAAGCGATTGCTGAGTGAGTGAGAATGTCTGGTATGCTGCTGATGAATGGTTCACTGAATGTGATAAAATGCCAGGAGGGGGGGCTGAGATGAAGCTCACCAAGTGACAAATAGCATTGTGAGTGGCCTAGGATGACTGTTCACTGAGAAGATATCTAGGGAGCCTGAAGCCTTGTGCAGAAACACAGCTAGAGGAATTTGGAATTGGCGTTAACTGGGTGAGCCCTGATGCCAATGAAGCAGCAATAGGAAACTAGCTGAGGTGGCTTAGATGTTTGGGGACCTGAGATGGAGGTGCTTCCAGGCAAGCAGGGATATCCAAGGAATGTCACAATCAGGAGCTTAGCTAGCAAGTAAAGATGCTTTTTGAGGAGAGGCAGCACATTGCAAAATGAGCAGCAATATCCGGGAGGGTGGGGGTCGGCAGGGAACTCACAGATCAAATCACCAAGCAAGATAGGATGTCAGGGGACACCAAGGCAGGGAATTCACCAAGAGCGAGAGGGAGTATAGTGGCCTGAGAGATGGTACATCGAGCATCTGAAGATATAATGAGGGCCAGAGGCTGGGACATACTGTGGCAAACAAAGGTGTCCTGGGGGGCTTGAGATTGTCCTGAGCAATGGAAAGCACTTAGGTGCCCGGGAGTGAAAGTTTACTGGCATTGCAAAGATGTTTTTGAGGGGTGGGAATGCATGAGGGCCTAGAGAGGGAGCCTGCCAAATGAGTGGAGGCATCAGGGAGACCCAAGATAAGCAGATCTCAGAGCAAGGTAAGATGCCCGGCAGGCTAGGATGGGGAGTTGGCTGAGCAAGCAAGGATCTCAGCCTGGCTGATGTGGGAGCCTGATGAGCAAATTATGATGTCCATGGCAGTAGAACAGAGCCACTGCTGAGCTAATGAGGGCATAGGAAGCTTGCAAGGGTATCTTTGGACAGTGAATGTGCTCCTGCCGAGTGGCTGATGCTTTCTGGAAGGTCTAAGACCGAGCACTAGAGAGGCAACCACAGAAGTTATAATTGCTGAATATTTGAGGGTGTTTCAGGGGCCTGAGAAACAGCCCTCAGCGAGGGCAGAAGAATTCCAGGAGGTCTCATGATGGGTTGCTCGGTGCATAGCCAAGGAAGGTTTGGAAGCCCTGAATAAAGCACCTGCAAAGCGATCAACTAAAGCTGGTCCATGGGCTGGGTAAATTTTGTGGGCCCACAATGAATGGATGGCAGAGTGACCAAGGATGTCATACAGCCATTGGTCTGATTCCAGCAAAAATTGAAAAACTCACTACAGAAACAGACATACAAGCAATAATTCAAATTGGATTATCTGTTTGTATATGAAGTCGTATGAGCATATCAGAAGTTGCTCATTCTTCACTAGCTCTCTTGTGTGGCAAGCATGTTGGGCAAACATTCGGGCTGCGGACTGCAAACTGTTGTTGAGAGGGGATTTGCCTTCCCTGCTTCTGCCTTCGGCCTCCCACAGGTGTGGCCAGGGGTGCTCACCATTCAGAGCTGTGGCATATTCAAAAACTGGAAATACATTTCAACTTGCTTCATTTAAACTTCAACTAATCATCTCTTACTGTAGCACTCGTACTCCGAGGTATCAACTCCCAAGCATTCCATCCCTTTTTTCGCTCTGTCTCCATGTTTCATTTCTGAATATAACAATTGTCAGTAGAATAACTGAGGCAAAAGAACAGTCTTACCTCTATTTAGCTCTGCTTTGGCTTTGGAATGTGCCTCATGGCACCAAATCCATATATCCATATTCTTTGTCCAATTTGAGAAGCTTGTACTTGGCTGAATGACTGGAGAATCTTCCCTCTCATTCACCAGCCTCTCTACCATTGAATCCAAAACATGCTGACACTGCTCCTCAGTTAAACCAGATCTTCGGGGTGAAGGATAATTTGTTATCTAATGGAAGCAAATCATGCAACACTTACCGAGCGTCATCTGAATCCTGGGAATTCTCAGAGTCAGAGCAGGTGTTTCTGGCTGCTTGCACCTGCTGGGAAGAACTGGGTACAATTTTGGCGGGAAATAGCAGTGTCTGTGATGGGTGATATGCTTACCTATTATTTTCCAACCAGCTGTCAAGCTGACTGATCTTCTCAGACTCGCTACCTTCCTCCAGGTCTATTGTATGGCAATTTCCCAAGCTCTCTGCAGGTTCAGTGAAGTCTTGAGTGAGCATACCGAGGTCAATTGTGTGCTCAAGGAAGGAGGGGGATGGCTGAATAATGTTGGCTGTGGCCATGGGGGAGTCATCGCCATTGTCATTGTCAAGGTTGATGCTGTGAAGAAAATCTGCTTGGGCCAAGCTGCAGAGTGGCAAACTGCACAGATCGCCAGTTGCCTTGGGCTTTGAAGAAATAATGTTCAGGGTGACTAGATGGTCCAGCCAAGTGGCAGCACTGCAGGATGTGTCGCTTCTATTTGCAGCCTCTGGGGATCTGCCCATTGAGCAATAAATAAAATAAGTAGACAATTTGACAAAGTAGAGCTTACAAATTGCTGACGATTTCTGCGGCATCTTCATTGTCTGCTGCAGGAGCATCATCTGGTCTGCTGTGTGGTCTCTTCAGTCTGTGCTGCTTGTCTTTAGAGGCGTTTGAGTCATCTAAAGTTGAGCTGCATCGGCGGCTTGATCTGCTCTGCCCAGCTAACCTACAAATTAGCAGGAAGCTCTGCAATGCTTGGCATATGTATGTGGGAGCTCAAACTGAACACACTTGAGCATTGGAATGGCCCTGCACAGATTGCTCCTTGACCAAGGTGTGATGAGAAAAGCAAAG
>JBBPTT010000910.1:0-14749 GCA_038094175.1 Boletellus aff. lepidospora
GCATCGGCGCCGAGAAGCGCACGGATGTCCGGCCAGAGCACGTCGTCGGGCGGGGAGGGGCGCCGTCGCGTGTGCGGGGTGGCCATCGCCCGTCGGAGTCCTCGGAAGACCATCCGCGGCCACGTGCGCCGAACTGGGCTATATAACGCCACCGCGCCCGGCCTGAACCCGGAGCGATGCTCTTTGCCAGTTACCATGTCGCAACGCAGGAGCCCGTCGGATCGCCCGAGTTCTACGCCAAGCTCGCCATCAGCGCCCTCCTCGTCCTCGCAGGCGGCGTGTTCGCAGGGTGTGCCGCCTCTGCCCGCCCACCCTCGTGCGCTGACCACCCCCTAGCCTCACCCTCGGCCTCATGGGCCTCGACGAGCTTCACCTGCGCGTCCTCGCGACCTCTTCGGATGACGCGGTCGAACGCAAGAACGCCCAAAAAGGTCTGCCCCCCTCGTCTGGTCCTGTCGTCCGCCTGCTCATCCTCGCAGTCTTGACCCTAATGCACAAGGGCCGCCATTGGGTCCTCGTCGTCAGTCCGCTCCCGTCTCGCTCCTGTATCCTTGCTGACATTGTCCAGGTTCTTCTCCTCGCAAACGTTGTGCGTGCACGTCCCTCTCACTGTCTCCCTCGCTTATCTCTCACCCAGGTCATCAACGAAAGTTTGCCCATCTTTTTGGACGGCGCTGTAAGTGCTACTCGGCCCCGTCCTTGCCACGCCTGATTTCCCAGATTGGCGGCGGTATCGCGGCTGTCGCCATCTCCACGACTGCTATCGGTACGACCCATGTCCTTGTCGTGTCCTTGCCTGCTTCCTCACGCCCTCTGGCCAACAGTCATCTTTGGGTGCGTATCACCCCCTCCTTACGTTCCATCTGACAGCCCCCGCCAACCATGATTCTACAGCGAGTACGTCCCCCTTTTCTCGATTCCGCATCGTTCTCACTCCCCTGCTAGAGTCATCCCCCAGGCGGTATGCGTCAGACATGGCCTGGCAATCGGTGCTCGTTGCGCCCCCTTTGTTCTCACCCTCATGTACTTGTTCGGTGCGTCATTTCCTCCACATTTCCCACCACCAGTTGATCGGCCGCACTAGCTCCGATCGCCTGGCCTATTGCCAAGCTTTTGGATCACGTCCTTGGCGCAAACGAGACGCATACGTACAAGAAGGCCGAACTCAGATCTTTCCTCCAGTTTCATCGCACCGGCGAGGAGCCCCTCCGTGACGACGAAATCAGCATCCTCAACGGCGTCTTGGAACTCAGCACCAAAAACGTGGAAACCATCATGACACCCATCAACGTGCGTATCCCGATCATTCCGCTCTTGTCGGCTGACAGCCATTTCCAGGACGTCGTGACCCTCTGCGTGAATACGATTCTCGATCACGCCACGGTCGACACCATGCATGTTTATCTTCCCCTGAGATGACCCTCGTCCTTATCATCCAATCACTTTCTAGCCTCAACAGCGGCTATTCGCGCATACCTATACACGAGTCACACGATGCGCTCGCCTTTCGGGGTCTTTTGCTCGTCAAAAAGGTTGATTGCCCTTGTCAGCGCTCGTGCGACGCTCACACTCTTATAGCTCCTCACCTACGACCCTGCGAAAGCACTTCCTGTCTCCCACTTTAAGCTCTCCATCCTGCCAGAAGCACATCCATCCATCAACTGCTTCCAAGCATTAGATTATTTGTACGTGATCGCCATTCGGTCCTTGTCACGTCTCATGCTTCTCAAGTCAAACTGGGCGTGCGCATTTATTGCTAGTGAGCCGGACCCCCGGGTATGCCGGTGGGGCCATTGGCGTCATTACTCTGGAAGGTACGTGTTACCGCGCGTCATGTGTCCCGTCTCTCAGCCTCTGGCCGCCGTCAGACATTATCGAGGTGAGTCGGCTCGTGCGTGAGATTTGCCTTATCATTCTCAATGTGTGCGTGTTCGTGTTTCATCCGTCGGCCGTGTGCGCTGCCTTTTCGCCATTGGCCGCGCGAATAGGAGATCATCTCGGAAGAGATTGTGGACGAGACGGATCAGTATGAAGACAATCAGAGCAAACGGCGTGCGAAGCGCTTGATTAATGCTGCCGTGATGCGGGGGTGAGTGGGTCTGCCTTCTTCTCCATTCTCTCCCTCCCACCCCGCACTCATGTCACCCGTCACTGAACAGGATCGTCGAACGCGAACGGAGCGTTACCCAGGTGGTCTCTGGCGAAGGCACTCCGCTTTTGACCACTTCCCCGCTGTCTGGCGACCAGGCGTCGTTTTCGCCCCACATGCCTCCTACACCACTGCAACTTCAACAACAGATTCACCAACGTCAGCTGCAATATCATGCGCAGCAGCAGCAGGTGGTCCGGGATACGGCGACGCTGGTACACCACACCACACCGTTGAAATATGGTGCCGTGAGCCGCTCGCCACCCAAGAGCTGACAATGATGGGGCCCGGGTCGTGCAGAGAAAAGTGGGTCTCGCGGTGCAATCGTGGTGTATGTTGTATACTGTTGTGGTTTTCTTTCTCATTATTTTCCTCTTCTTTCCTCCCCGTTCGTAATGCACTCTAGTGGATGTACGTAAAAGGTGCTACATACTTCCATTTGGCGGAATGCCATTGAGACTGTGCGTATGCTCTATGCGGAGGTAGATGCACAAGGCGTACGAATCTACTCTGCACAGAAAGGGAGATGGGGTGGGTTGCATTAGCCTGTTGCCAGAATAGCCTTGGTTAAAGCGAGTGTCCCACCTACGACTGGTCCAACCTTCCGACTGTCCCGTCTCGATTGATCGACCCGTTGCAGCCTCCTGTCGATGTCAGATGGAGTCCAGTAAAAAGCTACAGGCCCAAAGCTGGACCCGAACCCTCCGGTCAAGCTCGTAGTGTGAAGGGCACCAACGCAGTAGTGCTCGTACCGTGCGTGGGCGAAACACGAAAAAAAAGTCACCCCAGTTGGTGTCGTACGCGAGCCTGCGAGCGGTAGCCGTATCTGCTTGACGGCGGCGCGAAAAAAGCGGACGGATCAGGACACGACCCTCCCGAGTGCCAACAGTTCGGATCACTGCCGACGAGGCGACCCTGGCGTTCGAGGAGTTGTTCCGCCGGGAAAAAGAGGCCTTGTCGTGGCGTGCTCCGTCCAGTCGCGTCCGCGTACCGTCCCCGCGCGCGCCGAAGCCACCTTCATGCACTGTGTCATGCCACTTCAGATATCGCGTGTCCGTCACTGTGAACGATGGTGCCCCACGACGAACGATGTACACGTCTTTATCTTTATCTTTATCTTTGACGCCGGAGGGCGAACCCGCTTGGTCACAGAGCGAAGAGAAAAAGAAAGGACGTTACGATGATGCCGCGAGGTGATCTTGGTGCCTCGGCCGATCGCAAGTTCGTGCGCGCACACGATTCAAGCTGGGTGGTGGACAATAGGGCCGATTTGGCCGTACGCAGTCGCGTCTTGGCAGAACGAGACGGACTCGCGGCGTCAGCAAGAGGTCGCGATGAATGCGCCGTCGCTCGCGAGGGCGATTGGCATCGCTTGAGACCGTCGTCGCTGTGAATAGCCCACCTGGACCTGAGGCGCGCGTCGAGACGGCGGACGTGGCCGTTGGCACCGGATGGCGAGACGAGAAGCTCGCCGTTCCGATCGTCGTAGATTCTAAGAAACTACCTGCCCCAGACCGCCATCGCGACGAGCCGCGCGTCGGGTGAGATTTTCTTGCCCGCAGCTGGCAGGACCGGGCAGTCGCTAGTGACCGGACAGTCGAGCGCGCCCAGACACAGAGGGTTCGTCGTTCGGTCCTGTGGCGATCCTCAGCGGTGTCCCGTCTGGCGAGATGTCCACCGCGTTCAAGTGACCACCCAGCCGCGTGCTTTGAACTCGAGCGCTTTCAATCTGGCTTTCCGCGTCCGACCGGGCTGCCACATCGGCAGCCCGCCGCCACGCCACTGCGAGCCGCATTGACGACCCTACCTGCCATCGTCCCGCGAGACCGCGATGCTCCAAACGTTGGTCCCTGCATCCATCGGCGTGCCCAACTCGACCTCACAACGCACTTCATGACGCTGAATCTTTCCGTCTTCGCTGCAGCCCACCACCATACGATGCCCGTCAACGAGGAACGCGACGCGGGATACGTCCTCTAGCCCGCCGATGTCAACCAGTCTCGCTTCCCGCGCGACGCCGGTCGAAAAAAATCCGTTTCGCCCGTCCCTTAGATCGGCCGGCGTCGGCTGTTTCTCAGCGATCTCGCCCTGCCCCACCTTTGGTTCTCGTTCCTTCCGTTTCGTTGCGAGCGATGCGACGTGTCGACGCTGACGGCCCGTGTTGATACCCGCGCACCGCAAAGCAGGGCCAAGCTACGTGTTATTCCCTCGTGTCTGTGACAGCCGATGGTAGCCGACGTACTATGCGCCTTGTCCCTCTCGTTCCCCCCTTCGTGCCATTCCTTGGACGTCAGCAAAAAAAAAATGCATTATTTGATGTGACGATCGACTTCCGTCTCAGGACAGGACAGCCCCTCTTCCGCCTCTCAGACGAGGCGATAGTGGGAACCCATACGGCGGATGAGCGTGAGCGGCTACACATATAGCCAGAGTCGGTGAACTGAAGAACCGACATCATTTTGCTCAACCACTCCTCCCGTGGCACTGATCCCAGCCGAAACCGAGCACTATTATACAATTAATGGGGTGGTTCGTACGATATTTATCCGAGTGTATGGTGTCTATTCTGCGATTCCGCAGTCAGTGAATCGGGAATCTTGGCTTGATGGTTATACAAGCTGAAGGACGACGGGCATGGCCAACTAAGCGTTGACGTTGAAGTCCGGGCAATGCGAACACCGGTGTTCCAGCGTGGAATGTGTCGCCAACCATTCGTCTAGTATGCTGATGAATTGAGCGTGTGAGATTTCAGTGCGTTCTTCTAGCGATTCACGCGTGCTCTGTTTGAACGCTGCAAAGGCAGACCGCAAGAGAGAGCAGATGGGAGAATGCAGCGTCTCTGGCCAATTGTTCGTCAGACAATGCTGGAGGATGGTGCTCTGCACGAGACGATCCGGACCGTCTGGCCCCCAGATATACGTAGACTTCGAATCGGCTATGGTCTCCGGATCACCGTCAGCCCAATCAGCAAATTTCTTTGGCCAATTCCGCATATGAGACAGCCGTCCAGAGCTGATGGGCCGGACGAACCCGTTTTCGTGCGCGATCGCCAACTCCGCCTTCTCGAGAGGACCAGCATAAGAGAAAAAGAATAATAGAAGCACGTAAAGGAACGATTCCACGTCATCGAAATGCGTGTGCTTCTTGCCCCAGAGTACCCCGCAAGAAATGTACGGAAAGGTACCCTTACAGCCAAGTCAGTGAGTTGAAGCGAGATTCAACAATATCCTCACCGTTCTGAATCCTTTCACGTGCTTCTGGTCCGGCCTAGCGAATGAGTCGAAACTATTTGCAGCGGGCAGACGGACTTGATTGGATGACTGAGCCGATGATATTTGCGTGGATTTTTCGGCTTCCTGGAGTATTGCCATGTCGAAATCGATCAGATATCCCCTCTCTTCCCAGGGATAAAGCCCGAGTACAATATTGTTCTCGCTGATGTCGCGGTGTAGAATCCCGATCCTCGTAAGATATTCGTGCCCTTTCACATGATTGTATCAATACGGGGCCTTTCGTTCACATATGCGAACGGAACTTACCCAAAAGCGCGCCTCGTAACCCACGCACGAAATCATGTACACCCCAGAAATATGCAACCGGCCTCTTCAGCTCCGAAACAGAAACAGTCAGAACACGATTTTCAACTTGCAGGCGATCCATCTGCTCATTGAGGAAGCCCCTGATTGCATCGAGCGTCGTGCAGTCCATATTATTCCTCTGAGCATAAAACATTCTAAACGCGCGTCAACACACTGCTCGGACCACAGAAGACATGACATACTTGAAAGGCACGATCACGTTCGGGTGGGACTCGTGTTCCTTCAATCGTAGCATCACCGCATCCTGGTCCGCAACCCGCTCGAGATCTTGCCACGACATCTTTAACGCTAACTTCTTTTCCTCGTCGTCGAGATCGAGCACACAGAATACCGTCGTTCCCCGTCCACGGATCGAACTTGACGTGAATAACACCCCCAAACACGAGTGGCTGTAAACTTGTAGTGGGAAGAACACGACGTGCTCGTTTCCACTGACGGTTTCCGAAAGTTTGCGCTTCTTTCGTTGGGCCACTCGATGACTCCCGTTTCCAGCCTCAGAGAAACTTCTCTTGGAAGATACGGAAGATGCATGTACTGCCTGTTTCCGAAGGGAAATAACAGTGTTGCGGGTGAGGGAAGTGCCAGGGGGGGCATTCGAGTTAGATGTGGATGACACGCTGCAAGTATGCGATGAGACCGGAACCGCCGACCTTGAGGCGCTACGGGTACGAGATGCGATCGGCAGATCCTCCGGTGTAACCTCCGGAACACCAAGAGGTGGCAAGTCAGAAGTACCGTTTGTCTGCTTCGACCGAGTCCCTATCCCCGTGGATGTGCTCGTCTGATCTCTCGATACAGCCGCCGCACTACTTGCCCTCGTCGCTCGAGTCCCCGCTGCCGCAGATGTTGATGATGCGCGCGAAGACACGCCGTGTGGCATGCTACCATATTCCTTGCGCGTTCTCGTTTGGCGCCCGAGACAGACATCCGGATTCTGCCCCAAGTCGACATCATCTGCCACCGCGAGGCCAAGAAGGATCCGAATGAACTCAATGCATCCTCGCCCGTCCTTGAGTATCAACTCCAGTCGTTCCGTCCCACTTCCCTCTCCGCGCATGAATACTGCCTTGTCCTTTGTGACCGTCATCGCAAGCACGTAGTGCACCCACGGCTGTGCACGTTTGAACCCACGCGCATATCTCTGAACTTGTTCGATGCCTGCCAAAAGATCCTTGTTCTTCGCCTCCCCGACTAGACGCGTCGCAGTGAAGTTTAGATATCTCGAGTCAACCGTCTTGAAGTCGTCCACAAACGCTTCTATCGGCAACAATAGAAAGTCTGGTCGCATATCTTCGCCGTCCGGTTCGTACGAGAGTGGCGTAGCGTGGTGTTTGTCCTCACGAGCCGCAAATCGATTCTTCAGCCTCGGGTCCGTCTTGTCCAGTTTCGTCTGTGCGAACTCGAAAGCACTATCTGTGACGTCGTTGAGGAACTTGACAAGTTCGTCCTCGTCGATCGGCTCTGATGGAAACCCGTTCCACTTGAACGAGTACGTCTTCTCTCTTTCTCTCTTTGTTCCCTTCCGTCCGGATTGCTCTGGCCGCTCAGCAGTCGACGATGGCTCTGGCTCGCCTGCGTTGCGTTCAGAGTCGGTCCGGATACAACCGTGCTTCATGGCATCCTCGAACGCCTGCTTGATCGCAAGTTCGACGTCATCGCTGTCGCGAAGGGATCCTGCCGTCTCCTCGGACACTTCGACGACCTGATCATCGACAAAGTGACGCAGGATGTCCCTCGCCAGGTCTGTCGACACGATGTGCCCAAACACGTGGTCTGCTAGGTCGTCCATCAGATACCGCGCCTTGGCCAGTTCTTGGTTGATCGCCACGTCCAGCGTGGTCCGTGTGTGCGATTGGCCTGGTTGTCGATTGGAGGCCGCCTGCTTCATCGGAGAGGGGTTTGCCTCCGTGCGGACAGGGACAACGATGTTTCTGTTGTCCTGTAGTTTGAAAAACTCCATGTTCCGCTGGGGGTGCAGTCAAGCAAGGACGGCGGGACCTCGTGAAGAACGAAACGTACGACACACGCGATTCTCGCGTATTGTGCTTCTCCTGGCGCATATTTAGTCGTAGTAGTCGTAGTCGTCAACGTTTTGGTGGCCATGACGCGATGTTGGTGAGCAAGAAATGAGAACGATGAGCGTATGAGTGGCAGTCAAAGAAATTGGATCTTACGGTCAACAGACGGGGCTTGGCCCTTTTATACGAACAGATCAATATGTGTAAACGTGTTTGTGCTTTCCACACCGCTGTCCTTAGGGAACAGACAATGCGGGTGTGGATGTTCTGTGTGGAATGGGGCAGAGTCTGTCAGCACCAACTCGGACGCGTCGACAACCAACTTACTCAATTAGGTAAATTTGTAAGGATCATACAAGCGTCGCTTCAAGTTGCCACACCGCCGCATTCCCTTTGAAGGTACTGCCACCAATGCGAAAGCAGCTTGGATGAGAACCTGCCTCCATCTCGTTCGACTGCTCGAAACGTCCCTCTTCAATGTGGTTTGTACTTGGACTGTTCCTCCGTCGCAAACCCGGCCAACCACATACTGCTCCTGTGACAGTACGAGGTTGGCCTGCTCGCTCAGTCACCCTTATCCGTCAATACTTCTCCTGGAACAATCCGAGTCGGGGAATGAAACTGAGGACTGCGGTGGCGTTCACACTTGCGCCGTTCCCACATCCCTCGTCCTCTAGCTACCTCCCCATCTCAGCATGGACCCGCCGACGGCTCCCACAAGCCGGCAGCCACTGCGTTTTCGCGTCCCAGACGTCAAGTTTCGGGTCCTCGTCGTTGGGCGTGCGAACGCAGGCAAGACGTCCATTCTACAACGGGTTTGCGAAACGACGGAGAGTCCACAGATCTACAGAGTGAGCGGGGATGATCGTGAGGAGGTTGGCGCGGAAAATACCACTTTCAAGCATTTCCACTTCACTGTTTTGCTAGATATATCTCGATCCCACTACGGAGGTCAGTCGACGGCCATGATCGCGGTATCCATTGTGTAAGTTCGTCGACTAGCGCGGAAACCACAACATCGAAGACGAGCTCGTGTTCACCAATCATGACGGCTATGTTTTTCATGATTCGTGTGGATTTGAGTCTGGTCATGAAGGCGAGCTAGAACTTGTGCAAAACTTTGTGCGCCAGAAGGCCACTGCCCGTCGATTGCAGAATAGATTGCATGCGATCTGGTGCGTTGTACTCTTCTCCTGGGTTCACGGGCTTCGACAACGTGTTTTACAGGTACTGCGTTCCTATGGAAAATGATAGGCCGTCTCTCGACATGAGATTTTTTGATGCCATCTGTCTAGATAAAAATGGTATATGGTGTTACTTGCAACACGGGTCTAGCTCAATATTTAATGCAAAGTTCCTGTGATTGCGGTGTTCACCAAGTATGACCAATTCAAACGTGATGTCAAGATGAGGCTAGCTCTCAGATCTGGGGGCTATCCTAGTATGAATGATGTGATGGAAGAGGCAGAGAGGATTTTCCAGGAGCAATACCTGAATGTGATCAGGGACAGTTCACCCAGGTATGTCAGGCTAGAAAGTAAGATTCACTATTATATTTCATTTGGCAGTCTGACTTTATTACATATTACAGAGATGCACAAGGTTGGTGAATCCTGTAGTGCATTGATCACAGAAACTGCAGATGCCTTGAACCCTGAGCTGGTAACATTGATGCTACTTGCTGTCCAACAAGGGAATGTTGAAATGAGCATAAAGATGGCATTGAAGAGGTCAGTGTGATGAGAATGCTAGTCAAAAGTCTGATGTACTACAGGGTAAATCTAAATGGTGACAGAAGGTCTGTGATTAGAGAGTGCACAACATTCTTTCCACATTTATGGGTATGTGAATACCAAAATGTATAATAAATGATAGTTGACTCTGTAATATGTCAGCAGGAGGTGAGTTATATCAAACAATTAAAGTCTAAAATTAATGGTTCTCCATTGAATGGTGTACATGTTATATTTGGAAACCTAGTCAGTGAGTGAGATCATGTCTATTGTCAAGTCTTTTTGATAGCTGATATTTTCTGTGGTATAGAAAGTGAGTGGTACTGTATGATTATAATCAATATATTGAATTCATTCCTGAAACTTAGATGGTAAGTCATATAATTACAATGTTGTTACATGAGAATATGCTGCCACAACCACACACTAGGATGTAAGTCTTGTGTACTTGAACTTTGTAACTGTTAATAATTGAATTGTTTTTAATTTGTGTCTTTATGGCCTCTAGGTTGTAGGCAATGTTTCCTTATTCCATCAATTCCTGTATTGACTGTTAATGATTTCAGGTTGTGAGTAATCTGATCTGGTATGTATGGCTATAAAACTCATCAATTTGTTTCCTACATGACTTTCTAGTCAGTGAGTCAGTTAATGGAATGTGTGAAAGTATATTGCTCAAAATCAGTATAACTCCACTATTAGGAAGTAAGGAAACCACTAACTACAAGTACATCACTGATAAGTTCTACAACTATTCTACTCTTCAGAATGTGGGTGGTCTTCATCATGGTAGTTGAGAGTTTATAGCTCAAATATTATTTACTGCTGGCATTCAATAGATGGTGAGATGCTATAAATATAAGAAGTCCAGGATGTCTGATTTCCTGTCCATTCTATTTGTGTAGCTGGTGAGTGGTCTATAGTTTGTATATATGATGATTATTGACATGTTGTTATCAATTCTTTAGGAAGTGAGTGATGTCCTAGAATCAGTTTAAGTCCATGGCTAATGGACTGTCCTTTATGCTTGTTCTTCAGAGTGTGAGTGGTATCCTGGAATTGGTATAAGTCTATGACTGTTGAATTGTCTCCCATGTCTATTCTTCAGACTGTGAGTAATGTTCTGGAGTTGGTACATGCCCATGACTGATGAATTGTCTCTTGCACCCATTTTTTAGTTGGTGAGAGATGTCCTGGAATTGGTGCAAGTCCATGGCTGATGGATTGTCTCATGTCTGTTTTTCAGTGGGTGAGTGATGTACTAGGATTAGTACAAGTCTATTACTCATGAATTGTCTAATTTGTCTCATGTGTCTGTTTTTCAGTTGGTATGTGATATACTAGAATTGGTGGAGGTTCATGGCTGATGAATTGTCTCCTGTTTCTGATCCTCAGTTGGTGAGTGATGTCCTGGAATTAGTGCAAGTCTATGATTGATGAGTTGTCTCATATCTGTGCTTCAGAAAGTGAGTGATGTCCTGGAATTGGCACAAGTGCATGGCTGATAATCTGTCTCCCATGTCTATTCTTCAGACTGTGAGTGATGTCCTGGAATTGACACAAGTACATGGCTGATGAATTGTCCCCCATTCCTATTTATCAGGAAGTGAGTGATGTCCTAGAATTGGTACAAGTTTGTGGCTGATGAAATATTTCCTATGTCTATTTTTAGGCTGTGAGTGATGTCCTGGAATTGGTGCAAGTCCATAGCTGATGAATTGTTTCCCATGTCTGTCCCTCAGAGGGTGAGCAATGTCCTGGAGTTGGTGCAAGTCCATGACCCATGAATTGTCTCCTATGTTTGTTCTGTAGGAAGTGAGTGATGTCCTGGAATTGGTACAAGTTCACAGCTGATGAATTGTCTCTTATGCCTGTCTTTAGAGGGTGAGTGACATGTGGACATTTGTACAAGTCCATGGCTGATGAATTGTCTCCTATGTGTTTTTCAGGCTGTGAGTAATTTCCAGGAGTTGGTGGGAATCCATGACTGATGGATTATCTTCCATGTCTGATTTTCAGTGGGTGGGTGGTGTCTTAGACTTGGAACAAGTCCATGGCTGATAAATTGTCTCCCCATATCTGATCCTCAGTTGGTGGGTGATGCCTTGGAATTGATGCAAATCCATGGCTAATGAGTTACTCTCCATCTCTTTCTCAGGATGTGAGTGATGTCCTGGAATTGGTACAAGTCCATATCTGATGAATTGTCTGATATGTTTTTTCATCAGTTGGTAAGAAATGTTCTGGAATTGTGTGAGTCTATTGCTGATGAATTGTTTCCTGTGTCTATTCCTTAGACTGTCAGTGATGTCCTGGGATTGGTACAAGTTCATGGTTAATGAATTGTTTCCTATGTCTATCCCTCAGGTTGTGAGTGATGTTCTAGAATTAGTGCAACTCTGACTGATGAATTGTTTCCCATGTGTGTTCTTCAGGCTGTGAGTGATGTCCTGGATGGTGGAAGTCTATAGCTGATGGAGTGTCTCATGTGTCTATTCTTTAGGAAGTGAGTGATGTCTCACAATTGGTGTCACTCCATCATTGATTAATTGTCCTCCATGCCTGTTCTTCAGGAAGTAAATGATGTCCTGGAATTTTTACAAGTCTATAACTGATGAATTGTCTCCTATGTTTGTCCTTTAGAGGGTAAGTGATGTCCTGGAATTGGTGCAAGCCCATGGCTGATGAGTTATCTCAAATATCTGTACTTCAGGAAGTGAGTAATGCACTAGAACTGGTCAAGTCCATGACTGATGAACTGTCTCTCATGTCTGTTCTTCAGTGGGTGAGTGATGTTCTGGAATTGGTGCAGGTCTATGGCTGATGAATTGTCTTTTATGTCTACCTTTTAGATGGTGAGTGATGTGCTGGAATTTGTACAAGTCCATGATTGATGAGTTGTTTCTCATGTCTGTTCTCCAGGGAGTGAGTGATGCATTGTGATTGGTACAAGTATGTGGCTGATGAATTATCTCTTATGTCTGATCTTCAGTGGGTGAGTGATGTCCTAGAATTGGTGCAAGTTCATGTCTGATGAATTGTCTTTCATATCTATCACTCAGAGAGTGAGTGATATGCTGGAATTTGTGCAAGTCCATGATGATAAATTGTCTTTCATGTTTGTTATTTAGAGGGTGAGTAATGTCTTGAAATTGGTGCAAGTCTATGGCTGATAAATTATCCCCCATGCCTTGTTTTCAGGAAGTAAGTGATGTCCTGGACTTGGTATGAGTCTATGACTAATGAATTGTCTCCCATGTCTGATTTTAGTGGGTGAGTGATGTCTAGGAATTTATGAAAGTTCATGGCTGATTAATTGCTGCCAATCTCTGTTCCTTAGGAGGTGAGTGATGTCCAGCAATTCATTCAAGTCCATGGTTAATGGATTTTTGTCCACCCCTGCCTCAGAAAGTAAGTGATTTCCTGGAATTAGTGCTAGTCTATAATTGATCATTTATTATATCTATCCTTTAGCATGTAAGTAATTTTTTGTAAAAATTATTTCATGAGTGCTGAATTATGTTGTATCTATCCTCTAGATTGTGATTATTGCAATATTAGAACATGGTATTATTTTTTTTGTGATGTCTTCTCTTCAGGGCCAGGTTGTCTCATCACTAGATTCATTTCTTGCCAAGGTATATAATATATTTTCATTCTGGTGATTGTTGTTTTAATTACTTCATCATCTCACTTAATTACTAGAAAATCAGAAACAATGATGATGGGAGACACCATATCATGATTGGTATGGCCAATGAATATCATTTACTGTTATTTTCACCAAGTTGTATACAGTTTCTATATTACTTTTGGAGTGTGCTGCCACTCTTTATGTTTTCACTGATATCCAGCTAGATATTGCCTTGAATGAAGCATGCTGTAGGATGGACTTGGACAATCTGTATTCTGCCCTAATGCAAGCATTTCCTCTTCCACACACAGTCTACACAAAAGATGATTATCTTGAGTTTCTGTCAAAATACAAGCTTGGTGAGTAATTTATCTTATTTCTTTCTTCTATCTTGTCTCTGACATAATCATAGCCATTTCTTTGTAGTCCATGTGAATCTGGGTTTTTCTCTTCATGAAGAATTTAGACTTTTCATGAGGTTGACAAGGATAACATATATGTAAGCTAAGATGTGGAATCAGCATTACAGTGTGTGTGCAATGGAGCAATCAGTGTGAGACCTACTATTTGGTCATTTAAATCCACTAATGTGTATGTTTGTGATATTTGCTCCAATGCAAGTTTCCAGTTGGAAATGCAGATGCTCATAATCTGTTGTGGAGTGACTTCTTCTATCATGCTTTGACAAGTCTTGCACATTAGACAGACATTCCAAATAAATATAAATTCATTCACCATATGCACATTGGCCCAGAAAAGTGACCCAATGTTGTAAAATTTTGGACAAATGGGTTAATTGTCAAAGATACACAACAAATAAAGCAAAATGCTTGCAGGATGAAAGATAGTACTTGTCCTTGGCATTCTAACTGAAACACTACAAACCCTCAAGAAAGCACAAACTGAGCAGGTGAGATGAGAGTAGGAGGAGAAAATTCAAGTAAACTTGACTGGAGATGCCAGCCAAGTCTCCTTGGGATTATATAGTCCTACATATGTTTGTACATGTGGTGGTCAGATCTACCAACCCACATTTAAATAAAGAGAACAATAGCTAGGGCATGGGGTATGAGTCAGAGCATGTGGTACATAGTTGTAAAACTGCACTAGACAGTGTGGATGGGTTGTGTGTAGGCATGAGGAGTCATGAAGGCATGATGTCATAGACATGGAAGAAGCATAGCCATGTACAGCATGGAGAATAAATGAAAGGCTGTGTGAGCATAGGATGAGTCATAGAAGGTATAGGAAAGAAGAAGGGGTTTTGTTTAGAATATCATGTGATGTGATATGATATGATAAAAGGAAATGGATATAGCATATGGTGTGAGAAATGAGGTTGTAACACCACCCCCCATCTAAGCACCAGACTCTATATGGTGGTGCCAGATTACAGCATTAGAGGGGTTATAAATGGCAAACTGGTCCAGAAAGCTGGCACAAGGGTAAAGATGTGGGTTTTTCTTGTGAAACTCATCAAGCACACTGTTACACTGAGCAACAAAACTGTCCCAATGTTGGTAATATTTGGATTGTTGCATGAATATCTAGAGAACTATTGATGCTAGACCTTCAAACATGAGTATCATTAGACAGCCCTGATCAAGGGCTTTCTG
>JBBPTT010000911.1:0-14747 GCA_038094175.1 Boletellus aff. lepidospora
CTTGAGCGGCAAGAATCGGGAAGTGTTCCTCACGGAGATTGGCACCTCTTTCCACGGGTCAGTACGGTGACGGTGGTGGGTTTGAAAGGGCGAGAGGGTTTGAAAGGGGTGGAGAAGGTGGTGCACCTTCCTGCATTATGGCCCTTCTTCCTGCAGTGGAGGCAACAGCCTTCTTGGAAGCATCAAGCCCATTCCTCTGGAGTGAGCTTCCCTACTCTGAGGGTGTCAACATCCATGGCATTCAGGTCCAAGGGGGTGGTATTGGTGGAGTGAGGAAAGGAGAAAAAGGATGACTGGTGATTGCCCTTTTTCAGAGCATTGATATGTGCAACTTGGGCATGAAAGGTTTTGGCCTTCTCTACCCATCCATTGATGGTAGTGGGGACAGTGGACATTGAGAGGATGAGGGTGGTGATATGGTGGTCCAACTCTCTGGAGATCATGTGGATGAGAGTGGCATCATCAGAGATTCCTGCTTTTGCAGCAAGGTTTTGAAAGTTGGTGATGTACTTTTGGAATCCATCATCGGTCTTGGTAGACTTCTGACGGAGGGAGGAGAGCTCTAGATGGGCAGTGTTACACTTGCGTGGAGTTATCCAGCAAGGTCAAAGGTTCGATCATAGATCCTGAACCAATGAAAGCAACTAGTCGAGTGCACACTCAAAGGTGTAGTGCGAAGACACTGGGAGGATCTCACTAACTGCGAGGAGCAGTCTCGTGGAGGCCAGAAAACTACATGTAGATTGCGTAGAACTAGCTGGGGAAACTATGGTACAAACTGGGGTTGACTATATAGTATCTGGATAGGCTGTACGTACAGCCTGCGATGAGTCGGGATGAGTTATGGGTAACTAGGGTGACTGATATATCAATGCACAGCATCAGAGATGGGATCAAGGGATCAAAAGATGGTGGCTGTGAGGCTAAGCGTGGTTACCATCACAGTGAGATGGTGAAGAGGTGACGATGTAAAGGGGCTGGGTGAGTATTGGCGAAATAGACATCCAATGTCTATTGTCTTTGCTAAGCAAAAGGATCCTAATGGCTCGTCAGTAGTTGTCATGGTCGGGATTGAGAATGGATGACTTATCAAGGGAAACAGAAAGGAAAAACTGTAACAGGCAGTGGTCTTAATGTCATATGGGAAAAAGGTTGACTTGAAGTTGGAGGCGAGTTTATCAAAGGTTTTCTTGGTGGAGGGGACATTCTGATCAGCCATGCGGTCATACCACATCTTGGAGAAGGACACACCACATCCTTTACTCATTTGGTTGAGAGTGGTCATAACTTTGGCTTCATCTGAGGCGTACTGGGTGGGGTTGATCTTGAAGTAGGCCTCCATGGCCTTTATCCAGCGAATGGACTCGCTGGGCTCCCCCAAGAAGTCGAGGGGGAGAGTGGCCTTGAGCTCGGGTTGAGTGGCTGCCATGGGTACAGGGGGTGGTGCTGGGACAATGAGAGGTGCTGAGGAGGCTACTTGGGGTACTTGGGCTGGGAGAGTGATGACTGGGGGCATAGGGAGTGTGAGGACTGGTGCTGGAAAGGTGATGGCAAGTACTGGAGTGTGTGGTCGAGGCGAAGGTGGTCCTAGGCTTAGCTGAGAGAGGGCTGGGGACTGAGTGAGTTGTCGATGGACTGGGTTGGTCGATGATGACCCTGTGATTCTCCTGGGGGAAGAAGCTGAGGACTGAGAGGCTAGGGATGTGAAGGGGTTGCTCCAGGGGGGAGTAGACGGTGGGTGCTGAGGTGTATCCTCTGGTTCAGAGTCCAAGGGAGGTCTGAGGTTTCTGCGAGAGCAGGACATTGTGCTGGGGTGGCCCTACTCCTAGAGAGGAGGGGCAAGGGAGACTTGAGTTCTTTTGTTATGCTGAACGCACATCTAGTGTCATTCTAGCAACCTGTGGAAGGGTGGACTCTCACGAAGAGGTCACAGTGTCCTACCCACCTAGGAGAACTGAGAAAGACAAGGGACTTCAAGGGACACTCGAAGGCCAGGGACTACCGAGAGTGAAGGACTTGAGAGAGACTTGAGGACTGAGGAGTGACACAAGACTACGTGTTATTGCGTAGAACTCAAGTGAAGAAAGTACATGCAGTAGTAATGGTATATATAGGCTGAGGTGAGTCAGCATCAAAGCCTATAGAACAATATAGAAGGATGAAGTAAGCTGCAACTATCAAAGCACAGCAGGTACCAGGTACGAGTCATAACTAAGGGAAGTGATCTGATATGACTCGGATAACACAAGAGAATGGACCAAAGATAAACATGAAGTGATCAAAGTGCTTGGAAAAGATAAGGGGGCCGGAGCGATGTAAAGATAAGATGGAAACAAGGTAAATATGCGGAGCGAGGGAGAAAATCATAACAGTATACAGTATGGAGTACAGGAGAGGCATGTAGCTAGGGAGAGGATGGGCAAAGTACAGAGTGCTTTCTGGCCCAGAACAGAGAGTCTGACTAAGAGCTGCAATAGGCAGGAGGGAATGCCTTGCAGATGGGTCTGGACTGACTGCTGCACTCTGGGCCTCAATGGGGAAGAGCTATGAGGCACCGAAGACAATGTGGCCGAGGAGGGTAGTGTTACAAGAAATGCAACCACTACTTCTCCTTTGATTTGATGTGCATATTTGATGTCTTTTTCTTCTCCCACCGATAACCGGTCTGACCTGTTAACCAGTGCAGGTATTCATTTTCCCTTAGTCTCCTATCCCATTACTATGCCTTCCATCTTTGATTCTTCCCTTGATGCGCCAGTGCCACTAATGGACATGTTCTTCTCAGGTGATTCTTTTACATCACCTCATGTTCCCCTTCTCTCCTATATCAATTCTCATGTAGTAACCTATGATGACTCCTTCACGGCCAATTCTTAGTCACTCGTCTATACCAGATCATATATAAACCCTCATGCCATGTATTATCACCCCTCAGCTAGTTCTATGCAATCTACATGTAGTTTTCTGGCCTCCTCAAGACTGCTCATTGCAGTTAGAGAGATCCTCTCGTGTCTTCACACTACACCTCTGAGTGTGCGCTCGACTAGTTGCTTTCATTGGTTCCAGAGATGAGTTGTCTGAACCATTGACCTTGCTGGATAACTCCACACAAGCATAACAGGTAGTGGAGTGGCAGGTACGACAAGTAGGACAGACGGGCCCAGGTGGCAAGGGACAAGCAAGGTGTCACCCCTGCGGCACTATATCTATACAATTAAATAAAATAAAATAAAATAATTTGTCGCAGTGAGTGAGAGAGAGCAGGCCATTGTTGGACCGGTAGGTTAGGTTTCAAACTCTGCTAGGACCTAACCATGTCCAAGTATAATATGACTCCTGCCCCCAGCACTGTACCTATATTTGTACAAGCTGCCAAACAATCAAATAAAATAAAATAAAATAATCCATCACAGCCAGAGAGAGAGAGCAGGCCGTCATCAGACTGGTAGGTTAGGTTTCAAACTCTGCCAGTGCCTAACTGTATCCAAGTATAACATAACTCCTGCCATTGATGTGGTGTCAGGGTATGTGGCTGCACCCCTGTGTTGCTCATCGGATCCTTTAGGGATGGTGAGGGATGGGTATTGCCATGATCTGATGATCAATCGATCATGCAATGAACCACAATGTAGCGAGCAAGTCCTGGTGTTACAGTTTTTCCTTTTTCTTCCCCTAGATAAGTCCTCTTCTTCCTCTATTCAACCACAACGACTGCCAGTCCATCCATAGGGACTTTCTTTGACCAAGCCAAAGCACAAGACGGCTTCCCCTGGACGCACACGTCACTTCTCCGTCTCATCCTATCACCTCTTCACATCGTCACACCTTCACCATCTCACAATGATGGTAGTCACGTACAGCCCCGCAACCGCCATCTTTTGATCCCCTGATCCCATCTTTGATGCTGCACATTGATGTATCATTCACCTTAGTTACCCATGACTCATCCTGACTCACCGCCGGCTGTACGCACAGCCTATCCTTGTACTATATAGTCAACCCCAGTTTGTATCTTGTTCCCTAGCTAGTTCTACGCAATCTACGTGTAGTTGTCTGGCCTCCTCGAGACTGCTCGACACAGTTAGAGAGATCCTCTCGTGTCCTTGCACTACACCTCAGAGTGTGCGCTCGACTAGTTGCTTTCTTAGGTTCCGATTAAGAGATCGAACCTTTGACCTTGCTGGATAACTCCACGCAAGCGTAACAAAAGAACTAGCTGTCTTCTTGTCCCTGCTTTTTAGCAGTAGGACCCTAGCCGACACCACCTTGTCCATCAACGTCTTCCAGGGAAGACCGGACTCTCAGTTATCGCCGCCACCATCAGAATGGCTGCGATTAAAGCTATCTTCACTATGGATTAGGAAGATAGTACGTAAGCATGTCCAGCTTTTGGGATTGGGGATCTTCCTCTAGGGACAAAGAACACCCTTCACAACAACCCGCCCCTCCGCCTGTTGAAGAAGACCACAGACGATCCAGAACAAGAACTTCACCTAGAAATGGTGGAAGTTATCGAGCACCAGCTTCCTCGTCGGAACAGGAAGAAGATTCTCAGGAAGAAGACTCTCAGGAAGACAATGACACCTCATCGTCTTCACAAGAAGAACAGGAAGCTCAGGAGTTTCGGCAAGTGCCTTTACCTCCCATAATGTTAGGAATGTCTACCAGACCACCCCGAATACCAGGAACGACGGGAACAGAATCCCCTCGACCTAGCAGTATCAGAACCATAACAGGACATGGTTCCCCACGAGTTTCTACCCCAGGAATTGGAGGAGTGCCAATAGTCGCCACCTCATCAACCCACGGATCCCCTAGGCCATCGTCAACACGATCTGCCATTAGAGAAATGCCCAGTATGCCGCCGCACTCTGGAAGAATAGCTGGAGCAACGAGCGCTCCACCAACAAGTTTTGGGACAACCCCATACCCTCCACCAAGAAGACCATTAGCACTACCCGATGCCCCACCGCCCACGCCCATAGCCTATCCAGAAATAACGGTCCAGAACATCCCCCCTGAAATGACCCAATCTGAGGAACCAACACCACCTATAACATTTCCCACTCAGGCGTTGATCCAACCACCAGTTGAGATCTCTCAGGGAAGACCACTATCCATCCCAGGCACTTCTAGCATTTTGATACAACCAACGCCTCCTCCACCACCCGTCCCACCCGCCTTACCAACCCCTGTAGCCCCAACAATCTTGGAACCCGAAGAACCTCAGGAAATCTGAGCTGGAAATCCTGGTCCGTTCAGCAGAGTCGCCACAGATGCTAAACGATGGTTTGGCACCATGAAAGCCTACCTCTCAATCAACCAGGAGGTCTATAACGAGTTAGCGCAGATAGTCATTATTCTCAACAATATGACAAACAGGATGGCCGCAATCTTCGCAGAAGGATGGTATCAAAACTTGCAAGACGCGGTAAACAGCAGAAAACAAATGAGTCAAATTCTAAAGGAACTTGAAGAAGGATTCTTCAATGTATTCGCCCCAGGTGATTCTCAGGCAGACGCGAGATCACAACTTTATGCCTTGAAACAGGGACGGAAGTCATTTTCCACCTTCCGAATCCAATTCGAATTGCTTGCCTCGACAGCGAGCATGGGCCAGCAACATGAGATCCTGATCGACCTGCTTAGAACGGCCATCGATACGAACCTAGTCAATCTCATGACCGCAGTAGATCCACCACCAAACATGTGGAACAAATGGATGGAGAAAGCCACTCAATTTGACCAAATTCGAGTCAGAACTTGACAACTTCGAATGAAACAGTACAAACCCGAAGAAGCCGACGGGATACCTGAAGAGTTCGCGGAACTCGAGAAACCCGATCCTGATGCCATGGACATTGATACCATAGAAACCAATGTCAACGTAATCCGACTATCCTCCCAGCAATGGACAGAACACCGGAGAAACAATCGATGTTTCATTTGTCATCGAAGGGGATGTCATACAAAGAACCACCCGAGGAAAAGACAACCTAGCCCCAGGCGAGTGCCTAATCAGGACCTCACACCTTCAGATAAAAGAGCACTCTTAGACGAGCAAATGAAGGACCTCTTAAACAAGAAAGGAGTAACTGTTGAACAAGCAGTAGAAGTTCTAGAAGCCTACTTCGGAACTAACCCTTCGGAAGAAGAAAAGGTAGCTGTTATACCATCACCACCCATCCCAGATCGAGCAATCCGACTCCCTACCCTACTACAAGAGGAAGGAACCAACAAAGAAATCGAAGTCTCTTCGTTAATCGACAGTGGAGCAAGTAACAGCTTTGTAAATCGAAAACTGGTAGAACGAATGGGATGGACTACCACCAAATTGAGATCCCCCATCAAAGCATCGAATGCGGACGGGACAGAAAACAGTAATGGGCATATACGAAGGAAAGTAACGCTATCCTTAACTGTTGAAAATCTGCTTCTGGAAAAACAGGATTTCCTCATCATCAATTGCGGAAACGAAGACGTCATTCTAGGAATGACCTGGTTACGAATGGTTAATCCGGAAATCAATTGGGCCAAAGGAAAAATTCGACTACCCGAGAATGTTGACCCAACCTCTCAACAACAAAGTATAAACGAACAAAACTACCTATTAAGGTACTTAAAAGTCGACCCCGATGAGCACCTCAAGACAGAATGGATCCGAAAGATCACTAGATCCACAGAGATTGCTCAGGAACAACAGAAGACCAAGCAAGAAACGGTCTTACCTCCTGAATTTGAAGAATTCAGGAAGGTCTTTGAAGAACCTCCACTCGGGAAGCTTCCTCCATCTCGAAAATATGATCATCATATTGACCTTGCCGATACCTTTGTTCCTAGAGTAGCAAAAGTATATCCACTCAACCCTAAGGAGTTAGAAGCATGCAAGGCATTTGTTGATGAAAACCTCAAGAAAGGAACGATCGTCCCCTCTCAATCTCCACAAGCCTCTCCTTTCTTCTTCGTACCAAAGAAAGATGGCGGACTTCGACCTTGCCAGGATTATCGATACCTTAATCAACATACGATCAAGAACGCTTATCCATTACCGCGTATCTCAGAACTAGTAGACCAACTCAAGGATGCTACGATCTTCACCAAGATGGACATACGTTGGGGATACAACAACGTGCTTATCGCTCCCGAAGATTGATGGAAGGCCGCCTTCATTACCCCAATAGGACTCTTCAAACCCACGGTCATGTTCTTTGGACAGAGCAATTCACCAACTACATTCCAAGCGCTGATGAATCACGTATTTGCTGATATGATCGCCGAGGGATGGTTAATCATATACATGGATGATCTGATCATCGCCTCCAACGAACCCGCCAAACATACAGAGAGAACTCGCCGAGTTCTTCAGCGAATGATGGAAAACGATCTATTTCTCAAGCTGAGTAAATGCTCTTTTAACGTCATGGAAGTCGACTATCTCGGCATGATAGTATGACCAGGAGAAATTACCCTCGATCCCGGCAAACTCAAGGCAATTGAAGATTGGAAAAGTCCCACTTCAGTCAAGCAAATCCGATCATTCATCGGATTCTGTAACTTCTACAGGAAGTTTATCCCGGATTTCTCTGGAATTTGTCGACCCCTACACGAGTTAACCAAGAAAGGGGTAACTTGGAACTGGACTCAGGAATGCGAGGATGCCTTCAAAAAGCTTCAAAAAGCTTTCCTCTCGAAACCGGTATTACGAATGCCCGACTCCACTAAACCGTTCACAGTGATGACCGACGCCTCTCTCACTGCTTGTGGAGCAGTTTTAATGCAAACTGATGGAAATGGAGATCTCCATCCCTGTGCCTACTTCTCTCATACCTTCTCCCCAGAAGAACGGAACTACGACATCTACGATCGGGAATTATTAGCGGTAATTTGGGCCTTGGAGGAATGGAGACATTATCTGTCAGGGACAGAACACCAGGTGACGGTCCAAACTGATCATAAGAACTTGGCATATTTCAAGCAACCCCATAAATTGTCTAGATGACAAGCCCGATGGATGCTATTTCTCCAAGACTTTGATATCCGATATCACAATCTCCCTGGATCTCAGATGGGACCGGCCGATGCCCTTTCCCGAAAAGACGATTTGGACACCACCACTGATAACCAGGACGTAGTACTAATACCGGATGACATGTTCATCAATCTCATCGACGTCAGTCTTCGCGACAAGATTGTTCTCTCCACCAAAGAAGACCCGGTAGCCCTGGAAGCAATCTCCGCCCTAGAAAAAGGATCCTCCCTATTCCCTCGGGTTTCCCCTGACGACTGGAGATGGCTGGATAGCATGTTATACTATAAGGGACGTCTTTTTATTCCTGAACCGCAACGGCATAAACTGGTCACCGAGATCCATGAATCTGATGCAGGGGGCCATGGTGGCTATTTTAGAACTCTTTCCCTCCTTCAACGGGATTATTGGTGGCCAGGCCTGTCCACCTTTGTCCACAGGTTTATCAAAGGATGTGCAATTTGTCAATCGCACAAGGTCAACACTCATCCAACTACGCTGCCGGCTATTCCCAATGCAGTGGAATCCACACGTCCTTTCCAGAACATTTCTATGGATCTGATCACCGGCCTCCCGGTATCTGCCAGGTTTGACTCTATTTTGGTCGTGGTCGACCATGGGCTTACAAAGGGGGTAATTTTCCTCCCTTGTCACAAAACCATCGATGCCGCAGGAGTAGCAGCTCTCTTTTTCAAGTATATCTTCCCCAGATTTGGCCTGCATGATCAATGCATTTCGGATAGAGGCCCTCAATTCGCATCTGCCTTTGCACGAGAACTGGCACGACTGCTGAAATACGACCTTGCTCTATCCACTGCATACCACCCGCAGACGGATGGGGAAACAGAACGCGTCAATCAGGAGCTCAAAACCTATCTTAGGATATTTTGTGACGGAAATCCTGCTAAGTGGCATGATTTACTCCCCATGGCCGAATTCGCTCACAATTCTGCTACACATTCGGTCACCAAACAAACCCCATTTTCGCTTATGATGGGTTACGAACCCCGAGCTTATCCTGCAATTGGCAAAACTTTCCTACTGGCACTCAAATCTCGGCTTTCTATTTTGGACAAAGCCAGAGAAGAAGCCAAAGCCGCCCACGTCAATGCCCAACAACAACTCAAGGAACGGGGATGGAAGAATTTCTCCCCATTCAAGGTTGGCGATAAAGTATGGTTAGAAGGAAAGAATCTCCAGATCCCCTATCCATCTCGAAAACTCACACCTAAACGAGAAGGCCCCTTTGAAATCGAAAAAGTCATCTCTTCGGTTACTTACCAGCTACGTCTCCCCCCCTCATGGAAAATACACCCCGTTTTTCACACTTCCCTTCTTACCCGATTTATCGAAACCCCAGAGCATGGACCCAACTTCCTTCGTCCACCACCCGACACTATAGCTGGCGAAGAAGAATATGAAGTAGAAGCGATTCTCGCGCATAGAGGACATGCAGGACGACGAAAATACCTAGTCAAATGGAAAGGATATTCTTCGGCTGAAAACACTTGGGAACCAGCAGCCAATCTCACCAATGCTCAAGAACTCCTCACGGCCTATAGGAAGTTACACCCGACCGCCTTTCTTGACAGAGTTTCCCTGTTGAAATCATTTCCTTCTCACCGACGAAGAAACTCTTAGGAGACAAAAGTCTTGGAGCTGGAATCTCCAATGTACAAAGGGGGTATTGTTACAGTTTTTCCTTTTTCTTCCCCTAGATAAGTCCTCTTCTTCCTCTATTCAACCACAACGACTGCCAGTCCATCCATAGGGACTTTCTTTGACCAAGCCAAAGCACAAGACGGCTTCCCCCGGACGCACACGTCACTTCTCCATCTCATCCTATCACCTCTTCACATCGTCACACCTTCACCATCTCACAATGATGGTAGTCACGTACAGCCCCGCAACTGTTACGAGAAATGCTACTGCCTTTCGACGGCGAATACGCAGAGCTACCTTGATGAGTTTTTCCTCTCCTTCCACTTACGCGTTTGATATTGTGTCATCGTCCAATAGTCATCTCCCGACGGGTTCAACCGCCGTCGCTATGCAACCAACTTTCCCCCTTGATCTTGATGCACCCGTTTCTCTTATGGACCCCTTTCTTCCCAGGTGATTCTCTTGCATCACCTCGTGTCCCCCTATTCCCAGATGTAGTATCATGGGTAGTAACTGTAGATGACTCCATAGCGGCTGATTCTTAGTCATACTCATTTTCCTACCAGTATATAAGACCTTTGGGCATGTACTACTATTCTCTAGCTAGTTCTACGCAATCTACGTGTAGTTCCCTGGCCTCCACGAGACTGCTCGTTGCAGTTAGTGAGATTCTCTCGTGTCTTCGCACTACACCTTAGAGTGTGCGCTCGACTAGTTGCTTTCATTGGTTCCGATTAGGAGGTCGAACCTTTGACCTTGCTGGATAACTCCACGCAAGCGTAACAGCAACCACCATCTTTTGATCTCCTGATCCCATCTTTGATGCTGCGCATTGATGTATCATTCACCTTAGTTACCCATGACTCATCCTGACTCACTGCCGGCTGTACGCACAGTCTATCCTTGTACTATATAGTCAACCCCAGTTTGTATCTTGTTCCCTAGCTAGTTCTACGCAATCTACGTGTAGTTGTCTGGCCTCCTTGAGACTGCTTGACGCAGTTAGAGAGATCCTCTCGTGTCCTCGCACTACACCTCAGAGTGTGCGCTCGACTAGTTGCTTTCTTAGGTTCCAATTAAGAGATCGAACCTTTGACCTTGCTGGATAACTCCACGCAAGCGTAACACCTGGCAGATGTCCTGAAAGGGCTCCCCTTGGCCATCATGCTGAGGGGTGGATCCCCACGCTTTGGGGATTTAGGCCCCCATGCTGTACTAGAAGTCTCCTAGCCCCTCCCCCCAGCTTACTCCCACCTGCAACCATTGCGCTTGGAGTCACACCTTCGGACTTATTCCCTAAGTGAGTCTGACAGTAGAAGCCATCTAAATGGAGTTGGAAAGAAGCAGTAGGAGTAGTAGTCAAGCCCCTTAATGAGAGCTTTCACAGGCTTGAAACCGTTCCTCAGCCCCCCTTCCCCCCTCACCTTTGTCTGACTGTACAGGCTCACTTGCCTGGCCTGATCCTAATCCTAGGGGAAGGGTGCCTGATGGATAGGTAGGTGATTACTATGGAGTGGACTGCTCTGTGGTCCTGTGGATGGCTGGTTGGCAGCTGTGCATGCCCACCATCTTGATGATAACGCTAACAGCAGCTTCAACACGTATCTACTATCATGAGGACAACATGGCAAGGACTATACAGGTGCATGTACCCTACTACCACCACCACACGATGATGATGATGTGTGCAAGGAGGTGCGATGGTGTGACAATGAAGGGGACATGGGCAGTGCTAGGCATACCCTATACCTCCATGATGCCACAAGTGAGGGCCACACAACAAGTGCGCCACTACCACCACCATGTGCCAATGGTGACATGCAACAATCCAATGGTAACTTTGTCCTGTGAGGACAATGTGGGCCGTCAACTTGATACTTTCCATATAGCTACCAGTGTGCTGGCACATTATGCTTACTAATTACTTAGCATGTACTTGTTTCTTGTAACATTGTAATTATGGCTACTTGAATAAGGGGTGAGTAAGTGAAATAAGTGATGAATAAGTGGAATTAAGTGACAATGAGTCCCATTCAGCCAATGGAAGTGTATATTTCTCATACCTACAGAACTTGCAAAGTTGCATCATGCTTATTCAAATTGTGCAACAAGCCTACCATTATATAACCAACATTCTTTGGGAAGATATATAATCCATTCATATTTTCTCAAGATGTACCAACTCGTCATAATAAATCAAAGGGCATGATGCATGTCACATTTCTGTCAGCCAGACATGTGTGCATCAATCGACCTACCTTTATATTGGAATATATTCAAATATTCAATTTTTGCAAAATGCTCAGTCTATAAGGTACTTATAAGAGGCTTATAAGAAATTTGTGATACTCGTGGTGAGCTACTGCTGTTCCTTCCCCTCAGTTGAGACTCCCCAGGCGTGATCTCGGTGCAGCTTTCTCACTTGGAGTCGCTCAGACGCCCGACCTGGACCTTCCTCGACATCGCTGTGGGTCGTGTTGTGTGCGTTTGGATGACATCGGTGCGCGTCCTGTTTGGCTATTTCAACGTGTTTGTGTCATCCATGCTGATTTGTGCTTCAACCTGCGCCTCTGGTTCGGCTTGCTTTGACTCACAGCATTTTCCATGTCATCTACTTGGTCTCGTTCTCCGTCATTTCCGTCACCTCCATTATTACAGCGGTCCAAATTGCATTCAACATCTCTTAAATCTGCGTAGTCGTCCAGTTAGCCTGGTGTCTGTATGCCTCAATTTTGTGCGTTCGTAAGGCATTACGCTCGTTTCTGTCGCTTCCCGGATGACTCTGTATTTTATAGGTTGTTTCATTAGTGCGCTCACGTCTCGAGTCGTCCAACGGTCTGGGGCCAACCTAGGTGATTTGCGTTTGACTCTTCGCTCCATGCTGTCCCAACTTCCCACGCTTTCCCAGGAGTCTTCGGGTTATGTCGCGGATATTCATCACCCACCGTCACCGGCAACGCGTTCAGCTCACTATAGATACGAGTCTTTTTTCTCCTTGCGCGCTCCCCTTCGAGCTCAACGTCCGGATCCGTATCGGCGCCGCGTAGGCTTGCAGAGTGGGTTGGGAGGCATTGGGGGGGCCTCTAGTAAGGAGTCGTCAATCCGTTGGATACAGTGCAGATCTCAAAGATTGCTGGTCTGTCAATCCAGGCACAGACACAATACTGCACCACAGATGTCGGCTGGTCTGTTGGAAGATCCTTTCATCGGCTTGTCCATCACCGTCTCCGTGACAGCACTCACCTATCTATGGTAGCCACCTGCGTTGCAGTTGGGCAAGCACGTGGTGTGCAGCTAGGTGGACACGAACAGGCGGCGCGGGGCTGCAGAGCTCGTATGACAGGATAATCCGAGCTTGTGATAACTTTGCTCCGAACTTTTCGGCTCCGGGTATCAGCGTTTGCGTTGATATTCTTTAGGTGTAGCGTCGCCCCAGGAACCATCCACTATGCAGCTATGACTAGGCATGAGTGGACTCCCTTCTTGGAGACGAAAGGACCGGCGTAAAGCTGGGCCGACCAAGATGGGGATAGTGTCTAATGCTGTCCCTGTCTTCCTGATCACGTCAGGCAGAACGACAAGCCAGGAAATTCCCATGCAGCGGGGGTTCCGCTGTTACCGTGCCGTTTCATGAATGTGTATGTACTTCTGTATTACTGGCTCTCTAACTCCATTGGCGGGCATAAATCAGGCAAGTCGCCCAGGGCAACAACGTACCAAACTCACACAACTCTCCCCCCCTTGCACACCAGGATGGCTGGTCGTGAACACGATTCTGTCACTTGGCTTGGCTATAGCATTGATCTCGCTCATTCGCCTGTCGTAGACCTCAATGCAGTAAGTGTCATATCACTGTCAGCTGTATCTATAATCCACCACTCTTAATTTCTCAGGCATCCTTGGCAGTTCTGCGTACGCAACGAATTCTTCCTTTCAATCGTTTTGAGGACCTCTATGACGTCGAGATCAGTATGTCTCTCTTGTTTTCCTGATGGTTAAGGGCATCTCACGGCGTTCCAGATGGTGTGGTCTACAGTGTCCCACGAGTAGTCACTATATCACGCAATCCACTATCCCAAAGCGATTTTCTGAGTTATCCCACTGGCGGCGATGCACGGAGAGCTTTCCGTGAAAATCCAGGACTTCTTGCTCGTCACTTCGCCGTAACGGGTGGTAACGATACCGTTGTATTCTCACAGGAGCGCATATTCACGGATATCAATCAATATGCATTCTACAGCGTCAACAATTATAGCTATGTGGCGCGCCTCGCGGACTATTTCGATTTGATCAACGAAGGGGTGCTGTTGCAGATCGTAGATGGTTTACCGCCGCAGTTCGACGGCGACGACGACTACATTTTGGGCGAGTATAACGATTTTTTCCGGCGCGTCGGCTCGCATGTGCTTGTGGATGTCCACTACGGTTCCCGCTTTCAGCTGGTATGCTGCATTATATCTTTCCGGGCGCGTGTGTAGCACTCACCGCAACCTCGTTCCAGAATGCATGGGCATCCAATGGGAACCAGTCCGTCAACGCCAGGTTCGTTACCGATGTCCATGCTTTCTTTAATGGTGTCACCAATGGAGGACAATACAACCAAGGGGTCAAATCCGAACCGCAGTACAACGTCTTCCTTCAATCCTTCCAGTGGTTGGTGACAGTGGTGGGGGGTGACGCCCAACTCTCTTCTGCCCTCACGTCTAATCCGACTGATTGGACGAATTATCAACGGTGGTCGGACGGTGCATCCGGGGAAACGCCGATGTATACAAGGTTTCACACGGTCACCCTGTGGTCGCTCATGTCTTTTTCATCAACTGACACTCTGAGGAGTTATGCACGAGAACTCAATAGGGCATATACGTGGATACTCTCCCGCACGAGGGTCTATAGGACTGCTGTCATATTTGATATTCAGAGTGAATGTAAGTTCCACCTATCGTGAGAGTGTAATGTACGCTTATCGTCTGCCCAAACACTCAGGGGGCGAATTTAACCTGCTTACCCCGAGTGCGGTCATTCGTTCCGACGATGCATATCCGTTCCCATCAGATAC
>JBBPTT010000912.1:0-14735 GCA_038094175.1 Boletellus aff. lepidospora
GTAATCCCATATTGCAAACGCAGACAAGAGCACGCTGATCCATCAAGGCAGTCAGTAAAAAAACCAAATGAATAGCAACAATGTTACAAAGACTTACGAAAGGCTCAGACAACCAATCATCAACCCATGGCCGATCAAGAATCATGGCGGATCAAAGTAAATATAGGACGAGAAGATGCTGCTTTGCGTCAGAACCAACGAGCTAGATAGAAGTTGAGTGACTCACCCTCCTCCAAGATTGCCCAGTCCAATGACCGTGGCAATGACGACGCCGCGCTTGATGTCTCCGCCTGCGTTCGAGCCAGCCCAGACGATATTAATAACAATGGCCGGGAACACGCCCGCAGCAGTGAGGACGGCCCCGGCATATGACACAGAAGGGTCCGTTTGGGTGATTAGGACAACATACCCCGTCAAGGAGAGAAGTGCCCCGGCGATCACAAACGGCCCACGTTGTCTGAATGTGTCAGAATAGATCCCGACAATGACGGTTGACACACAGCCCGCAGCAAAGGGAGGTACCGAAAGGAGTTGGGCGGTAGCAGCAGAGAAACCGAGTTCGTTTATGATCGTAGGGGTAAAGAGAGCGACTGCATACACAGGGATGACCACGCTAGAAACCGGAGCAATATTAGAGCGACCACTGGGGACTGGGTGTCCTGATTTACATACCAGATGAATATACCCACTTGAACGTAGGTCTTATAGTCCGTGAGGGCCTGTACCACGAAACCGAATCCAAAGTGGGTAGCGAGGTGTTGCGAGTCGTTTTTCAACAACTCAACGATATCGCTTCCCCGTCACGGGAAAACCAGCCCCGACATTTCCCCGCACCACTGCCATTATGTTGCCCAAATATCCGAGATCGGTTACGATGTCGGAACTGGGCGATAGGAAGTCGTATTCGGCACTTCATCCACCCTACGACTGGTTCGAAACGACGGGGTCAGTATCCAAAGACGAGATCTTGTATGGTTGGGAAGTTGGCTTGTATCAGGAACGTCGGGAGCCACGACCCTCCTGACAATCCAGTGAGGTGGGTTGCCGCTTGAAGTAATCCCCTAGTCCGGCGCTGTTCGAGGAGGCATCCCTCCCGTCCAGCACGGTCAGGGTGCCCACACCGAAAATTGCAGCCCGGCAACCTCCGTCGCTCGTTGCGATGTCAAAGATGGGGGTCTCAGAGCTGGGTCCTTGCAAGATGCGGGGCACATACGATGGCAGAGTGACGTCGGACGCTTCGACCGTTCGCGAGATCGGCTTCTCAGGCTTGCGGCCCTTCGGGGGTCGGGATGTGGCTGGGTAAACTTTCCAGCTCGTCCAAGTGCATTCTTTGCCTTCCCTAAACATCCGCGTTACACGGACACTTGTCACATGATGGGACGACAACAACGGTGACAAGAGTACAACACCCATCCCCTCATCACAACCACAACGAGCGGGTGATGGCGCAACGGTGTGTCCACGATGACAACAACTGCGATAAGGGTACCACGACTGTGCACGGATCACACAACAATGAGACTGAGTCATGAAAAGTTGTGAAGATAGCCGAAAAGCGTCGGTAAAAGTGCATCAGTTTCCTGATGTGCTACCGAAGACCTAGCGCATGTTCACACGTCGGCCTTTTGAATGCAGACAGGTATCGATAGACAAGTTGGATTCTGTATTATATATTACATGTATCGCAAGAAGTCATCGGGCTTCGGACATTTTGCCGATGGAGATTAGATAACATTGGTTGAACGTGTCAGTATAGTGCTACTGTACTTGCCAGAAGCACGCCCAGTTCTGCATCCGAAACGCACCACTATGGACACGTTTTCAGTCTCCGAAGACGCCAGTGCTGGTCCAGCCCGTCAATGTCATCGAAATATGTACTTGCAGCATTGAGTGACCCATCATCATGTGCTTGAAGCAGGCTGCAGTGAACACTGCCACGTCACTCTGGGCCGGCGACATACAGCACCCTCATATAACCGACACGACTGGATACATTATATATCCTCTCGAGGCAGGCACGATTACATGTATGCACTAAATCGAACCACACCAACACGCCGCCAATTCTAGGAGCCCTTGGCCATGCTGTTTCGGACCAGGGTGAATCTACGTCCAATATGGGTCTGGGAGAGAACACGTACCGCTTCAAACCAGCCAGGTCCCCGTTCCAGACATCGCGGTCACCAGGATTCGGACCCGAGTTAGCGTACTGCCAGAAGGAGTAATAGTCCCATCCAGCAGGGAGGCGACCAACAGAAGAGGCGTAATGCGCGATCCACAGTGGGTTGTTAGACCCAAATGCGTTGCTATTTCCAGTACAGGTCGACCACCAGTCCGTCGTGGTATAGATGACTGACGGTAATGTTAGCAGGCCAATGCATATCGGTCCGGGAGATAGATTACCTGGGAAACTAGAGAAAAAGGGTAGCCGAGTGTTAGATTAGTTGGTCATAATATATGTGAATTTCATTACCGGCCGGTGGCACGGTTGTAGGTGTCAGAGAAATCCTTGATCCACGAAACCATCTCGGCAGTCGTCAGGCCATAGCACTCGCTACCGTGAGGATTGTCTGTCTAGACGTCAATCACCATCACCAGCGAGGTTGTTAATAACTTACACTCGATGTCTAGCGCTCCAGGAAGTGTGATCCCGTCAGCAGACCAGCCACCTGGCAGGGAATCAGCCAATGACAGGACGTGAAGGGACGCTCTCACCCCCGTGCTTTATAAAGTACTCTGCCTGAGTAGCACCCGAGGATGAATCCGGGTGTGCGAAATGGTAGGATCCACGAATGAGACCGGCTTTCGTAGCGCCAGTGTATTGAGAATTAAAAGTGGGAGAGATGTATGCTAAAAGTAGCAGTTCAAGTCAGCACAGTGGCAAGTGAGGCAAAATCAAGCGGCCGGACTTGTCCCTTCGGTAGCCTTGATGTATACGAATTCGATACCATTGTGGACGACGGAAGGCCAATTGACGTTGGTTTGCCAGTCGGAGATATCAATGCCCTGAGGGTTGGCACGTTTACTCGGAGTTGCGCCAACCATGGCCAGAGCCAAAGCGAGTGAAGCAAGGTACTTCATGATAGAGAGATGTTGGAGGTGGATGTGAGTTGTAGATGGGAGGAAAACGCACCAACTTCAGTGTCTCTTATAGATTCCTAGGGAGGTTTCCAGCGGCCAGAAAATCTGCACTTGTTAGTACATGACTTCCGTTCGTGATGGTGCAGCATGTGCAACCGTCAGATCATGTAGCTTGAACAGGGTTCATGAGAACTTATCGGTATAGACGACCCCTGGGGGGCACGCGGTATTACCTGTGGCAGGCCGTTCTACTGGATGATGCTGATCCCGGGGACAACTGACCGCTGTCCGTATACAAGGAGACCCGCATTTTGGCTTGGAGTGATACCAGGAGCGTTGGCTTGGCGAAATGTATTGTCAAAAGCCTGTACAATATCAATAGGAAGGGCTATGTTTGCCACCAGGCACGTGACCCCACCTGGTGACGAAGCTAACAGGGCCTGACTGCCAAATTCCTGCGACTTGCACTGATGATCAAAGCCTCTAGACATATTGCTAGAAATGAGCTGTGTAGTTGTGATAATCATGTCAGAACGAGAGTAATGCAGAACATAGCCTCGTGATATAACGTAGACTGGAAACCTGCCGTGGCTGGCGGCAGGAAACACAGAGACGAGCGGACAAGCGAACTGGACGTGGCGCTCTGGTGACTACGAGGTACGGGTATAGTACAAGGAGCTCTAGGACACGTGACTTGTAGCCCAGATCCAGCAAACGATCGTGTGACGAAGCCCGATTTGTGTGACAACGGACTCAAAAACCGAAGGACAATGCAACTGCTGTACGCACATTGCAAAAATCAGCCAGAAACGAGTTGCCAGGAACCAAGTAATGGAATTTTCATTGTTTTTAATGTCTTTCTGGTATCTCAGCGGGAGGAGATGATTTTTTGTGGTTATGGAGGTATACATTGCACAGCCGAACTTTGTTCGTCAAATTTGACCTGGTTTTTTGTTTTTTGTTTTTGGCAATCACACGAAGATAGTTATCTATATGTATATTTATTCTCTTATCTCAGCCAGGAGAGCAGTATTGTGTATGTTGGTTAGGACATATGTAGATAGACTTTGGAAAAAATAGCTTGCCGCGCGAGGGAGGGGTGATATATAGAGATAAAAAGAAAGGGGGGCGGGGTTTCCCGCGCCCTAGAGTGTGCGTGCGCCAATAGTGTACATGGGTCGTGAGGTATTGCGAGGGTAAGCCAAGCCAAGGGAAGTATAATCGAGTGCGACGAGGGATCCAAGAAAAGAAGATGGGAGGATGGTATGGTTGGCAATCAGGGAGTGTGGAAACGGCGCGACGAAAGGTTGTCGCAGATTTGGAAATCCCGATTTTGTGCGCTGCTACGTCGAGCATCATTTCGTCCCCTGTCAGGAGCAGATGAAACAAACCGGAAAAGAAGCCCAAAGGAGGGGGGAGAGTTACGAAACAAAGAGAACATGTTCGTACCGAGTACGAAAAAAACGCTAGAGCGTGTATCTGAACAGAGGACTCTCGTCTCCCATGTTCCTGAACCGACTCTTGTGCTCCTCAGTGATTCTGTAGAGACGGCATGCTTCCACCTTCTGTTTATTGATCCTGTTGTAATCCCATATTGCAAACGCAGACAAGAGCACGCTGATCCATCAAGGCAGTCAGTAAAAAAAACCAAATGAATAGCAACAATGTTACAAAGACTTACGAAAGGCTCAGACAACCAATCATCAACCCGTGGCCGATCAAGAACCGCGGCGGATCAAAGTAAATATAGGACGAGAAGATGCTGCTTTGCGTCAGAACCGTAATACAATTCGAGCTAGATATAAGTCGAGTGACTCACCCTCCTCCAAGATTGCCCAGTCCAATGACCGTGGCAATGACGACGCCGCGCTTGATGTCTCCGCCTGCGTTCGAGCCAGCCCAGACGATATTAATAACAATGGCCGGGAATACGCCCGCAGCAGTGAGGACGGCCCCGGCATACGACACAGAAGGGTCCGTTTGGGTGATTAGGACAACATACCCCGTCAAGGAGAGAAGTGCCCCGGCGATCACAAATGGCCCACGTTGTCTGAATATGTCAGAATAGATCCCGACAATGACGGTTGACACACAGCCCGCAGCAAAGGGAGGTACCGAAAGGAGTTGGGCGGTAGCAGCAGAGAAACCGAGTTCGTTTATGATCGTGGGGGTAAAGAGAGCGACTGCATACACAGGGATGACCACGCTAGAAACCGGAGCAATATTAGAGCGACCCCTGGGGACTGGGTGTCCTGATTTACATACCAGATGAATATTCCCACTTGAACGTAGGTCTTATAGTCCGTGAGGGCTTGTACCACGAAGCTGAATTCAAAGTGGGTAGCAAGGTGCTGCGAGTCGTTTTTCAACAATTCAACGATATCGCTTCTTTCGGTCTCTGTCAAGAATGACGCCGTGTCTGGGTACTAAGTATGCGGCGATCAGCATCTAGACGGGACCAGATACTCCTAGATACGAACATCGTGCATGAGGAAGAAGGCCCCAAAGGCTACAATTATCGTAGCTGAAAAAGTTGACCCTCGAAGCCTCACCTAGGAATGAACTAGACTTACCGAGTCCTTCCAGACAAAACTGACCACCTCGAGTGAGTATACTGTACTACACGCATCTTTGAGTTTTGCTTACAATCCATTGCCACCCGCGAAGACCAGCGATCCTGCACACAGAACGAGCTCAGGAACAGAAAAGGTGCACATAAGTGTCGCGTACCCATTCATTTTTTCGATGAAATAGCTTTTAGCGCGTGAGCAAATGACAGGCTGCACGGAGTCTGGAAAGGTACTCACCCAAGAATACCCCCACAGGCACCTGCAGTAGTTGCAGAAGCAAAAAATAGGGCAGCGCGCCTTGCCCGATCTGCACGCGGATACCACAATGCAATGTAGTAGTTCACGCCGGGGTACAATCCAGCTTCTGTGAGTCCGAGAAAAATTCGTGCGCTGCACGACGCAGATAACAAGTTGGTGAGATGGGACGACGAGTACTTGAATTCTTACATGATAAGTCCTTCATAGGTTTTTATGAGGCACATCAGTGTCATGGTCAATCCCCACGCGATCATGATGCTAGGTACTGAATTGGCAAGCCGTGTCAGGGAGAAGTTACGTGAGAAGGACAAGGGTCATACTCCATCTCGAGGGTCGAAAGAGCTTGAGGATTATGTTTCTAGGGCAAAGGTTATTCCACAGAATGGGGTTCGTTGCTTCAACTTACGACGGGAGTTCCGCGAGGCCGTACAAGACCTGAAGCGGTATCGTCCATGGTTCAGAAAATACAAAGGGAAGGAACATGCGCACAAAGAAGACAGCGGCGGCAGTGTTATACCTGACTCCAACAAGGTCCAGGTCAGATCCCATGCCCGCGATCCTAGCATTGGCTAGAACGCGATATAAGTCCTGTTGCCAAAGGAGAGGCATCAAATAATACTGACAAATATTTATGCGATCTCTGCAAGGCAGAGCGTCCGTGAGGCTGCTCAGGCACCGAGGTTAGATGTTCTTCATGACTCACAGGAATGCAAGCAGGTATAGCAGGGAAACTAGGGGGAGTAGATTCCAGTCTAGCTTCCGCAATAGCCTCGAGTGCTCTACAGGACTGAGCTCGGCGACTTCGACGACCGTTTCTGCGCTCTCAGTGGATTGGGCGGCCATTCGCAGCGTTGGAAGTACAAGGGAGGGCGGACGGAGGAAGAAAATGTCGCAGTCACCAGCCACTCCCGCCGTGGCTTATAGTAGCACACCTGCAGATGCCTGTCATGTTTCGCCTCGCCACTGCGGCTCGGCATCTCCTGGAGGTGGTCGCGACATATCAGCATGAAACGGTGACACATTACGCGTTATCTCTAGGATGTGGCTTCCCACGGTAAGTTGACGGGTTACACGTGTCGCGTCGGCCCCAGCTCGGAACCAAGACATCCGAATGACTGGCTTGATGGTCGCTCCTGGACACGTATTAGCCCTATGCAGGGGATCTCGGGGTATGCACGACACTCACATGGATGCACAGAATTTGAGCATACAGTTGCGACGTTGCCAACTCACATGAGGCACCTCCTTGGGTGTGCTGGTAACGGAACGTGGCGTCCGACGGGCGCAGCCGCGCCTTGCTTGAAGTTGCCAGTTTCGCATGCCCACTGGCAGGACCCCCCCCCCACTATCTACATCTATTACTTTTCGCCAGAAGTACACGTTAGGGTGCGGCTCAAGCAGCCAGTTTCCTTTGGGCCCGAAAACGCGTGGGATTCGAGACGACCATCCCCGTAATCCCTAAATGCGTGAAGTATATCATGGTCACTATGGCATCTTTCCTCGGAGAAGCATGGTCCGAAACACCCTCCCAAGGACATGCCAAGATCACCACCGTTTATCTCATGGTCAGATCCGTCCGGCAGAACATCACTCGGAAACAACTCGCGTCCGCCCTGGCGTTCGCCGTCCCTGGTCTTAGGCCTAGCATAGCGGTCCAAGCGAACCACGTTGTCTGCAATGTGCGTATATCCAAAGTGACGAGACTCCGATCGATGCACAAGGCACTACGCGAGTACTCTTCAATATGACTCGAACTGGTTGGTACCTCGGTATGTGCCCTGTATCACATTGTATTTGTATTGGGTTCCTGTATGCGGGCTTGACTCAGGACTGGTGTACAGCGATATGGGTGTGTTTCCTATGTTGCGACGGCCCAGGCGAATCCTTGTAGGGTATCAGTTGTTTAGAGGCCAAGTGGAACGTCCGAAGCACGAGCAATAAAGAGAGAGCGTCGAAAAGCGGTGCGGGGGATAAAAACATCTTCGTTGTGCGTTCCTGTATCGATGTTTCAAGAAAATGCTGCCTTCCATGCATGACCCGGGGCACTTCAACCCAGTCTAAGCAACTGCGGGCCCGGCCGGGAGTTTCAGGCGCAGGTCCGTTCCAATTCCTGCCCGTGTAAACCCGAACCATTCGCCTAGAGTCTGTACTCCACTCGTCTTCGTGATTGGCGTTCAGCTGCCGTTGTACCTTTTTGGTTCGTTCCGTGGATCGATTAATTCGCAGACATGACCAGGCTCGCAGCGGGTTCGCGTCCGTATCACCAAAGACCGCGAGCGGACTACACTCTGGAGCAGAAGCGGGACAGGTGCAAAATCGCGCAATTTTCCCCATGGGTACATAAATCAAAGAGTATATCTGAACAGCGGACTTTTGTCGCCCATACTTATGAATTCATCCTTTTGATATTCGGTAATACCATCCCGACGGCATTGTTCTTCCTTCTGCCTGTTGAGCCTGTCGTAGTCCCACATCACGATCACCGATAAGAGTATACTAACAACCCGGTCAGACAAGAGCGCGACGGGCGCTCAGTCACATCAGGGACGCACGCGAAGCTCAGGCAGCCCATCATCGTCCCGTGGCCGACATGGAATCGCGGGGGATCAAAGTAAACAAAGGACGAACAAAATCTGGTGTTGTTCCGTCAGATCATACACCACAAGAGAGTGGCGACTTACGCTCCTAGATTTGCTATTCCGATGATCATGGCAATGACCACGCCACGCTTGACGTCCCCACCAGCATTCGAACCAGCCCACGCAATGTTGATGGGAACCATCGGAAACACCCCGGCCGTAGCGAGAACGGCACCGATATACGACACGTCAGGGCTCCTTTGGGTGTATAAGACAATAAACCCCACCAAGGAAACAAACGCCCCGGAAATCACGAACGGACCCCGGAGGTTGAGAACGTCAGAGTAGATTCCAACAAACACGGTAAATATGCCACCCGCGACGAAAGGAGGGACCGAAAGCAATTGAGCATTTGCGGCAGAGAAGCCAAGCTCGTTGACAATCGTAGGGATAAACAGAGAAATCGCATAGACAGGGATGACCGTACTAGAAGTTCGGGTGGATGCATCAAGGCGATCGCCCTGCAAAGAATAGCCTGATGTACATACCCGATGAACATCACCCCTTGAACATAAGTTTTATAGTCCCTGCAGGCCTGCAACACGAAGTCGAAGTCGAAGTGGGTCGCAAGATTTTGCGAGTCGTTCTTCAATAATTCGACGATATTTTTCCTTTCATCCTCAGTCAAGAATGTCGCTGTATCTGGGTACTAAGAGTAGGACGATAAGTGTCTAGACAGCCTCAGATAACACCAGCACGCACATCGTGCATGAAGAAAAAAGCCCCGAAAGCAACAATCATCGTGACTACGGACACATGAGTTCTATCATTTTCATATCGCCAACGAATCAGACGTACCAAGTCCCTCAAGACAGAACTAGCCGTCTTGAGTGAGTACGTTGTGCCATGTGTATCTTTGAGAATGCTTACAATCCATTGCCAGCCATGAAGACCACCGATACTGCCAGAGGGGATAAGCTCTGGAGCAAGAAAAGGGGAGAAAAAAAGTCACATACCCATCCATTTTCACGATACCATAGCTTTTAGTATGTGAGAGAAATGATCTACAGAATTCGGGGGGAATTACTCACGCGAGGATACCACCACAGGCACCCGCAATAGTCGCGGATGAGAAGAACAACGCAATGCGCTTTGCCCGCTCTGCACGTGGATACCACAACGCAATGTAATAATTCACCCCGGGGAAGATTCCGGCTTCTGCAAGACCAAGAAAAAGTCGTGAGCTATATGAAACATATAACTTTAGTGAAGTGGACGGTAGATAGTTAAGCCCTTACACGACAAGTCCTTCAAAGGTGTTGACAAGACACATCAGCGTCATGATTAAGCCCCACGCGACCATGATCGTAGGTACTGGATTGGAATTTTAGCCAGAAGCTGCGTGGAAGGAATGGCGGGCATACTCCATCTGGATGGCCGAATGAGCTTAAGGATGATATTTCTGTGCAAGGGTCATCACACGGGATGAGGGCATGTCGCTCTAACTTACGACGGGACTTCCGCAAAAATGTATAGAATCTGAGGAAGCATTGGTCTCCAAGTTTCAAAAAAATCAGGGGGAAGACTCATGCATAGAAAACTGCAGCGGCGATGTTATACCTGAGTCCAACGAGATGCAAGTCAGTTGCCATGCCCGCTACTCTAGCGTTGCCTGAAACTGGGGTATAAGAGCCCAATGACGGGAACGTCGGATAATACTGACCGATACTTGAGCGATCTCTGAGGGGCAAAGTGCTTGTCAGACCCGAGCAATTATACCCGCATAACTCACAGGAACGCAAGGAAATACAGCAGAGAAACCAAGGGGAGGAGATTCCAGTCAAGTTTCCGTAGTAACCTAGTGCGTTCTGCGGGACTGAGGTCAATAGCACAAGTATCCTGTTTGGTACTGGCAGCGACCATGTTTACACTGTCAGTGGTTGGTGAGGACATGTCCTTCCGTAACGTTGAAAGACGGCGGAGCGCAAGCAAAGGGGACGGTTCAACACACGCCCACCTCTCCCCTGCTTTATGCCCTTGCACAATCCGCATAGATCCGCTGATTTAAAGAAACCCGGAGACTCACGCCTCAAACGAAGGCAGGAATTCCCAAAACTGATTTTCCACGTTTAAACCAATTATGGTCCAGGACAGCATACCAGTTACCGTGTGGCATGGAATTATCACCCACGGGGTGCAATATTGTCGTACTCACGGGATGCGGATGGCAGGCAAATAGTCGAAGACGCGGCATGGCCTGCATCTCCGGTCCCTTCGAGTGATTTTGTACGTTGTCGTTGACTAAGAGAACGAATATGACATTCGTGATCGCCTAAAAAAGACACCCTGCGCCGTTTGCTGTGTTTGCCTCGACAAGTGTAGACTAGGACTAGATCCAAACTCGCCCGCTGCGAAGGCTGAGGCGGACTGGCAGCAGATGCATCGCAACGCACGATGGCCACCATAACGCTAAGGAAGTCCAGCGTTATTAGTCCAGACTCTGCGCCATAACACGAGGACGACCTCGCACTGGCAGCAACTTTTTCGACTCAATCGAGGTGCTGCTGGGAGCTAACAAGCCAAAATAACTGTAAACAGAGCGAATCATGTCCACGCTGCTCCGAGTCCATCGTGACTGACCAACACGGCTGTGATCTTTGCTTAGGACTACACACATTCGTTTCCCTGCCCTTCCTTTTGAGTCTGTTTTGTTGGAGATAGGTGCGTTTATTTCAAAAGCTGCTTCAGTTCCTGAACGCATTCGATGATCTTGAAGTACCCCTACTCTAGCACCACTATAATTCCGGAATTAAGGAATCCTACTATCTCAGGTGAGGCATTCGTTCATTCACATTAAAGACAGCACGAGGTTCCGATGGTGCAAGGGACGCATGGCCTGCTACACGTGACAGCCGTGCGGAGGTCGTTGTGTACACTTTTTGTCCCGATTGTGTAGTCTTACGACCCTGCCACCTCTTAGTGTGCGAACTTGTGGATTCCTGCTCCCGTGGCAACAAAGGTGATCCTATTCTCGCTACGAGACATACCCAAGACCTGCGCAACTTTGCTGGCGCTTCCAACCTGGGGGTCTATTGCCTCTGCGATGTACTCCTTGTCCCTTTCCGTTCTTCTCGGGACGTTGTACTTTATTCCCGTGGGTCGAGCTCAGACATGGTAGGACATTTTGGTACAATTCGAATTGATGTTCACGGCATATTTTCCAGGTGTGGCAAATATTACGATCCAAGTAAAATGCCTCCAGACAGGGCACCGCCTCCTGGAGGAGCGTTTTCCATCCCTACCTCCTCTCAGACTCCTCTGTTGGCTCTTAGATGTGCACCTGCTATCAGACCCTACCTGGCCGAGGATGCGGGCTCATCCGCGGCCATTCTGATCGACTCGTCCGTGGTTTATTCTGATATTTACGGCGCCGAGCCCATTAACCTTCCTTCCGGTTCCCTGTCCAACGCCGGAATGCTCACTGTGGCTGTGAGTGCTGGTGGGAAGTCACTCGCAAATGGTACCGTTCCACTGAATGCGACAGCGCATGAGATCCCGTTCAACCTCGGGGATCTAACACCTCAAGTCACCCCCTACAACGTTTCTTGTCAGGCGACCTACGCCGTCGGTTCATCGTCCAACCCGCAGGTTTTTAGCTCGGGCTCTGCATTGTATTTCTTGCCCGATCCAACCAATAGTTCTGTTACGAAAATGGACCTCCGGACTGGCGCGTTGTTGGCGAAGCCCGCTAGTGGACAAGGCAATTATGAGCCTGTGTTCCCAATCGGTTTTTACAGCGAGTTCCAATATTTGGCCGGAAACTTAACTCTTATCGATGAGCTGGCGGCGCAAGGGTGAGAATCTCCTTCACTTTTCACTCTCAAAGTGTTTCATCTTTGCACTCCAAGGTTCACGATCGTGTGTATTAAAGCCCATCTCGTCATCCCCTCGTTGACAGGTGAACCAGGTACATCCCATATTCGAATCCACCCCGAGCCAAGAAAGTGTAAATCAAGTGTTTGGTCGAATACAACAAAATGGCATGTACATCATGTACGACATGCGCTACGTTTACCAGGATGTGGCCAACGTCACCGCACAAGTGAACGCGTTCAAGAGCTGGGCCAATCTCCTTGTTTGGTACACCGGGGACGAACCCGACGGATCCTCTGATCCTCTGAACGCGACATCCATTGCATACGACCTCATCTACAACCTCGATGGTTACCATCCCATCTCCCTTGTGCTCAACTGCCAGGACTACTACTTTGCGTCCTATGCTGTTGGGGCTGACATCATCATGCAGGACGTGTACATTATCGGTGCCAACGTGAACACGTCGCTCGTGTTCAACACTTCCTGCACAGCTCTCTACGGAGATTGTGGGTGCGACAATTGTGCACCCATTCCGGCCGGCCTCGACGATGCCGTCCCTCCTACTAACGCATCCTTGGTTCCACTCCCCGCAAATAGCGGGCTCGGCTCCTTCACCGACATCAGCGACCGGGTGACGAGCTTCCTGAATCGACTTCAGGTCATGGGGTGGGATCGCACCAAGACGGTCTGGAGCGTACCCCAGGCGTTCGGCGCCGTCGCAGGAGAGTGAGTGATCGTTCCCCTGCGCCGTAAGATTGCCAGCCCTCAAACTTTTCCTCTTCCTTTTCTTTCCTTCCCAGCCGCTACTGGCTACGGCCGCCGACGGGCCAAGAATGGGTCGTCATAACCCTCCTGGGGATAAATCATGGCGCGCTCGGCGCTGTGTCCTGGTCGGATCCGACTCCAGGGGACATCAAGGGAAACGCCTCCGCGCTTGCGCTCGCGCTGCCCTCAATCACGCCGTTTTTGTTTAGTAGCACGACTACGACCATACGAGAGAACTATATGGTAGGCGGCGTTGACGTTGCCGTGTGGAGGAGCGCGTCGAATGGGACGCTCATCGTGGCGACCAACACGTACTACGTGTCTCAGTCAGTGGACTGGGCGGACCTCAATGTCAGCGTCAGTATCGACGGCGCTATCGTGCCCGTCCTCTCGAGTGGGGGGGCGACATCATCGTCCTCTAGATTTGTGCTGGACGCTGTGGGATCGGCCGCGTTTTCGTTACCAGATTCCACGTGAGTGTGAATGTTTTGGTGGTACCCCCGATGGGCTACTTTTCTTTGCTAACCCGCCCTCCATTGTATGCCGCGTGCGATGTTTTTTTTTCTAGTTTTGCAAGCAACTCGTCTCACGGTCCGAATGCGCCAAGCTCGAGTGGCGCACAGAGGACGCTCATGAGTAGCCGTACGATCGTGGTGACGATGATGATGATGATGGGAGTGATACTCACTTCCTCGTTGCTTGTGGTCTGACTGCCATGGGGTCAACGCATACTTCGCGCTGTGACGTACGTAGCTTACTAACCCCCGCTCACGCTTGAACAGTTCAATTATACCCCGACCCCCCCGCTTGGGAGGCTTTTACTATGTGTAAGATGTTCACGAAGGCACGAAGATGCAAGATCGAGTGCGAGTCATGGCCGGCCATCCTGATATGCATGCCGCAGCACGACACTCATCGAATTTGAATGCAATGGAGTTGAATGGCGTTGTAGACGGAGAGGCACTGCACGATCAACTTGCATAGATACAATATTCAGATGGAATGTGCGTGATTGGTGGGGAGACGGTGGCGAGGAACTAAATGGGAAACACATTCCGCGATGAATCGATATTGGCAGTGATCTGAGAGCCAGGGGAGCACTATTGTCGTGCTACACAGTCCTCGCTCCGATCCCAAACCCAACTTGGGCTGAAGCTTTTCTTTCAGATGTCCGAAAACTCCACTAAACACACTCCCAGTTTGCGTCGTCATGTCGGTACCGTACCGGTTGCTGACGGCGAACCCGACGCGGATGTGTTACACTTGCTGCTTATCGGCCTGCATATGTGGTGCTGCGGTGAGGACCTCACCTGATCCTACTACCGTATTGCCTCCACAATTTTTACCACCATGTGTTCCATACTCGCTGGATTTCCAGGCAAAAATTCTTGCATGTCCTATCAAGTATTATGCTGCCGCCAATACCAACATCGTCATCTCTCGATTCGCGAATGACCTGGGCTGGATGGGACTGGCAGAAATATTTAAATTTGCGCATCTCGCGGCTGGAATGCAGTTTTCAGGGCTCAATGGGGTGATCGGGACGTTGTGCAAGGTGGACGATTCGGTGGTGCACAAGGCGGTGACACGGTTTCACAAGGAGATG
>JBBPTT010000913.1:0-14723 GCA_038094175.1 Boletellus aff. lepidospora
CACAGAACGGGCTGAACATGTCCGAAACAACAAATGCTTCATCTGTCATAAACAAGGATGCTCGACCAGAAACCATCGAAGGGATGGAAGCTCCTTCAGGGGAAGAAACTTTAATCAAGCCAATAGGTGAGTGCCATTTGCAAACAGACAGACACCCACTACTCGCATGGTGCAGACCGAAAACCCGATGGACCAATTCTTCTCCAAACATAACAAGGTAACCCCAGAAGAAGCAGCCAAAGTGCTAAATCTGTGCTTTAACGAAGGAGAAGAGGAAAACACCCCAGCCAACGAGGAAGGCATGGGTTTTTGAAGGGGAAAGGTGTTTCAGCGTCACCAATCCCCATTACCACTATCCCTGTACTTGTATCTCCAATTGCAGATCGAGCAATCCGAATCTCCGCACTCCTGCATGAAGAAGAAACAGGGAAAACCGCTGAAATATCCGCATTAGTGGATAGTGGAGCAAGTAATTGCTTCATAAACAAGAACCTGGTAGATCGACTCAAACTATCCACCAAAAGACTAAAGATACCCATAAAAGCGACCAATGCGGATGGAACAGAAAACAAGAACAGATTAATACGAAGGAAAGTTACGCTCTCACTAAATATGGAAAATCTACTCCTAAAGGAACAGGACTTCCTTATCATCAACTGTGGAAAGGAAGAGATCATCCTCGGAATGACCTGGTTACAAATGGTCAATCCGGAAATTGACTGGGCAAGAGGGAAAATCATCCTTCCCGAGACGATAAATCTTGCTCACCGCTCTTCGGACCATATCGAACAGAGATATCTCTTGTGATATCTAGCATTAGATCCAGACGCCTATCTCCACCAGGAGATAATCCGGAAGATAACCCACTCTACTGAAATCACACAAGCAGAAATGGCCAATAAGAAAGAAACTATCCTTCCCCCCGAATTCGAAGAATTCCGGCGCGTATTCGAAGAACCTCCCTTAGGCAAACTCCCTCCATCAAGGAAATATAACCACCATATCGACTTAAAAGACACCTTCGTACCAAAAGTAGCAAAAATCTACCCATTAAATCCCAAGGAACTGGAAGCCTGCAAAACGTTTGTCGATGAAAACCTGAAAAAGGGGACTATCGTACCATCACAATCCCCACAGGCTTCACCTTTCTTCTTCATCCCAAAGAAAGATGGAGGCCTTCGCCCCTGCCAAGATTATCGATACCTGAACGAACACACCATTAAAAACGCCTATCCCCTACCCCGTATCTCTGAACTCGTAGACCAACTAAAAGATGCCACCATCTTCACTAAAATGGATATCCGATGGGGATATAACAATGTGTTAATCCATCCCCTGGATCGATGGAAGGCCGCTTTCATCACACCCCTAGGATTGTTCGAACCGACAGTCATGTTCTTTGGACAAAGCAACTCTCCAGCTACGTTCCAGGCCCTTATGAATCACGTTTTCACTGACATGATCACCGAAGGATGGCTAATCATATACATGGACGACCTGATCATTGCTTCCAAACAACCCGGGGAACACACAGAAAGAACTCGAAGAGTTCTTCAACGAATGATGGACAACGACTTGTTCCTAAAGCTAAGCAAATGTTCCTTCAATGTCACCGAAGTCGACTACCTCGGAATGATAGTCCGACCAGGAGAAATTACTCTCGATCCAGGGAAACTCAAGGCCATCCAAGATTGGAACAGCCCCTCTTCGGTAAAACAGATCCGTTCATTTATCGGATTCTGTAATTTTTACAGAAAGTTCATCCCTGATTTTTCAGGGATCAGTCGACCCCTCCATGAGCTCACCAAAAAAGGGGTCAACTGGAACTGGTCCCTGGAATGCGAAAAAGCCTTTAGAACCTTACAAAAGGCTTTCATGTCTAAACCAGTCCTTAAAATGCCTGACTCTACCAGACCCTTCACAGTTATGACCGATGCTTCACTAACCGCATCAGGAGCAGTTCTCATGCAAACTGATGGAAACGGAGATCTCCACCCCTGTGCATACTTCTCCTGCACCTTCTCTCCCGAAGAACGGAATTACGATATCTACGATCGGGAATTACTAGCAGTTATACGAGCACTGGAGGAATGGAGACACTACCTATCGGGAACAGAACATCAAGTGACGATCCAAACCGATCACAAAAATCTAGCATACTTTAAGCAGCCTCATAAACTATCTCGACGACAGGCCAGATGGATGCTGTTCCTCCAAGATTTCGACATCCGTTATCAAAACCTCCCAGGAAATAGGATGACCTCCACTGACGCCTTATCCAGAAAAGAAGAAGTGGATACCACCAGTGACAACCAGGATGTTGTTCTTATCCAAGATGACCATTTCATCAACCTTATCGACGTTGCAATAAGAGAAAAAATAATCCTCTCCACAAAAGACAACCCTTTAGCAAAGAACGCTATCACCACTGCCCAAATGGGCTCTTCGCTATTCCCCAGAGCGACTGCCAATGACTGGAAATGGGAGGATGGAATGTTGTACTTTAAAGGACGTCTCTTCATCCCTGAATCTCAGCGACAAGCGTTAGTCACTAATATACATGAATCTCCCGCTGGAGGACATGGCGGATATTTCAGAACCCTGTCCCTACTCCAGCGTGACTATTGGTGGCCAGGACTCTCTATGTTTGTGCGAAGATTCGTCCTTGGGTGTGCCGTGTGTCAGGCAAACAAAGTCAATACTCATCCTACAGTTCCACCACCCATTCCCAATCCTGTGGAGGCAGACCGACCATTCCAGAATATCTCTATGGATTTGATTACTGATTTACCTATCGCTGCCGGTTTCGACTCTGTATTGGTCGTGGTCGACCATGGACTTACAAAGGGGGTAATTTTCCTCCCTTGTAACAAAACCATCGACGCAGCAGGGGTAGCCAAGCTGTTCTTCAGGCATATCTTTCCCAGATTCGGACTCCACGATCGAGTCATATCTGATAGGGGACCCCAATTTGCATTGGCATTTGCCAGGTAGCTTGCTCGACTCTTGCAATACGATCTAGCCTTATCGACAGCTTATCACCCTCAAACTGATGGAGAAACTGAACGTGTCAATCAAGAATTGGAAACCTACCTCAGAATTTTCTGTGATGGAAACCCTGTTAAGTGGCACGATCTCCTCCCAATGGCTGAATTCGCTCACAACTCTGCTACCCATTCGGTCACCAAACAGACCCCCTTTGCGCTTATGATGGGATATGAACCTAGAGCTTACCCTGCCATTGGAAAAACATTCCTCCCTGCTCTCGAATCCTGAATGACTATCCTTGACAATGCCAGAAAAGAAGCCAAAGCTGCCCACGTCATGGCCCAATTACGTCAAAAAGAAAGAGTTTGGTCTAAGTACAAACCTTTCAAAGTTGGAGATTGTTACAGCACGACTTTTCACACTTATGCTATGTCTCTTTTCTCCTTATCTTATCTTATCGCACCACATTATTAAGCATCTACAGACACTTTACACGTTTAACTTTACTATAGCTTCTATGACTCACCCTGTGCATGCGCAGCCTTCTCTTCATCTCCGTGCTGTGCATGGCTATACGTTCTTCCATTCTATGATGTCATACCATCCGGACTCCTCATTGTCTGCCTCATGCTGATACACGCATTGACCGCGCTGCCTAGCGCAGCCTTATGGCTATATTTCCTTTGTTCTCTCATATTTAGATGTATATTGGTAGATCCGGCCAACACATGTACAAACATATGTAGTCCTATATAAACCCGAGGAGCTTGGCTGGTCTCCCCAGTCAAGTTCTCTTGGATCTTCTCCTCCAAATCCTCTCTCCTCTCATCTGCTCGCTTTGCTCTCATTGTTGAGGGTTTGAAGTGTTTCAGAGATAAAGTCTGGTTAGAAGGAAAGAACCTTAACATTCCTTATCCGTCCAGGAAACTCGCCCCTAAACGAGAAGGTCCCTTCGAAATTGAAAAAGTCATTTCCCCTGTCTCCTTCCAACTTCGACTCCCCTCCTCCTGGAAGATCCATCCTGTATTCCACGCCTCCCTCCTCACTCCTTATGTGGAAACCCCAGAACATGGCCTAAACTTCCTCCGACCCCCACCACAAGTCATACAAGGGGAGGAGGAATACGAAGTAGAACAGATCCTAGCCCATCGCGGAACCTTCGGGCGAAGACACTATTTGGTTAAATGGAAAGGATATTCGTCGGCCAAAAATACTTGGGAACTGGCCATCAATCTATCCAATGCTAAAAATATATTACGGGATTACCAAGCTAGACACCTGACCGCCTTCCCGCAGTAGGGAACCGATTCTCTCCAAAAGACCCTGATTCCGCAGTTCCGATTTGATACGATACCCTGGTCTGTGCACCGCCAACTGTTTCTATAAAAAGTGACCTCTTGCACCGAGACTCCGCAGCATTACAGCTCTCTACTACCATCACCGCCCACCATCCACCCTGCATCATTATGCAATTCTCTATTGATTTCTACAAGGTCCTCCTCGTCCTCGCCACCCTCCTCCTCTTCTATGTAGTCCACCTGCTCCATGACCTTGTGGAAAAGTTGAGGTTCTGGGCTGTCGAAGTATGTGTCTGGGACAAGACACTACTGTACCTGTCATGGGGTGACGGGTCTATAGAGGCAGGGCAGGAACGATACCGACAACAACGGGTGGTGATGCCACAGGAAAGGAACTGGAGGGCTGTGATGGGACCGGAAGTGGAACACCTGGTGGATTCGCCGATGTTAAATAGCAGATGGGTGGACCCAGAATAATTGTAACCACCCCCTTTCCACCATGACCAACCCCATCAGTCTTATCCCTGTCCCTCCCAAACTGACCGATCCTCTTGAAACTTATCGACAAGATGGTCAAGAGGAGCTCGCGTACGCCGAGATCTATCGTTTTCATCGACTACCCAAACCAGATCTATGGGAGGCTTTGGAAAAGGTGTTCCAAGACGTCCACCTCGTCCTACTTCTCAACTCGTTGCCTGAGTTCGACCACCATGAGTTCCTTCCTCTCCTCCTTAACCTCTACCACCGCTATCATGCCTTCACACTACATACAGAACATTTGCTGACCGACTCTATGGTGGCAGCTCTGTTCGCCCTCTCTCGAGTAGCCCTGTTCCACATGAGGGACTACATCCTGGAGCTCATCGTCAGACATGGCATCATCACCTTCCTCCATCAACTCCCCGCGCAACCGATGCATTCCGTCATGTGGCCCATTCTACAATCACTCTCCGGATCTCAAGTCCAGGACTTTCTTGGTCCGGGATTCGTCACTCATCCGCTCGCCTTGGGAAGACTCTGAAGCGACGATGCGAACCAACCCCCATTTACTTGTCCCGATCCCGTCGTGGCTATGCTGCCCAGCTCACGCCCTTCCACCATGGTTTCTGAGGAGATGGCAAGAGGCGAATTCTCACCCATCCGTGACAGAACCGGAACTCCATTCCCAAGAGATGAAGAACCCCTCCCTGTTCCACCTCCCCACACTTGAGTTGGATCCCGACGAGCAGCTGCACATAGAAACGCAGACAACCATCTCCTCCAACCCCTCATTAATTCCCTCGTCGACTTCATCACTCAGCTCCCTTCTGGATCGACTCGTACCGCCCATTGTTACACATGTGGAAACAGTGGACACTATCGCCCGAATTGTCCAGACTACACCTGCCCCATTTGCAGGGTATCGGCACCCGGTCACGCTCAATACAACTGTCCAGAACGTCGTTGCCGAATCTGTCATAGTGTGGCGCACCCTGTGGAAACTTGCCCGCAGAACAGGAATACCCCTTCCCCTTCCAATGGAAGTGCGGCCTAATTCCACTTGGCGCATCCCGAGGGAAGTATGGAATTCAGAGGCAGGGCCTCCGGTCTATTTTGGAGGTATTGTTACGAGAAATGCTACTGTCTTTTGCCGGCAAATATGCAGAGCCACTTTGATGAGTTTTTCCCCTCCTTCTACATATGCGTTTGATATTGTGTCATCATCTGATAGTTATCTTCCGATGGGTTCAACCTCCGTCGCTATGCCCCCAGTTTTTCTCCTTGATCGTGATACGCCCATTTCTATTACAGACCCTTTTCTTCCCAGGTGATTCTCTCACATCACCTCGTGTTCCCCTATCCCCAGATGCTGTACTATGGGTAGTAACTGTAGATGACTCCTCATCGGCCGATTCTTAGTTAGACTCATATTCCTAACAGTATATAAGATCCCCGGGCATGTATTACTATTCTCTAGCTAGTTCTACGCAATCTACGTGTAGTTTTCTGGCCTCCTCGAGACTGCTCGTCACGGTTAGAGAGATCCTTCTAAGTGTCTTCACACTACACTTGAATGTGCGCTCAACTAGTTGCTTTCATCGGTTCTAGACTTGTTGTTGAACCTTTGACCTTGCTGGATAACTCCACGCAAGCGTAACAAAAGAACTAGCTCAATCTTCGTCCCTGCTTTTTAGCAGAAGGACTCTAGACAGACAAACACGAAGCCATCTTCGGGAAGAAGATTTGACATACTCGACCTCGCGTTTATCCTAGCTGCCACTACCATCCTAAGACTGGTAGATATCATAGTCGCCACCATTGGCCTCTACGCAGGAATATTTCGACGACCCAGACTTACCTAGGAAGAAAACATCCCCTGCTAAGAATAGCAGAGGGAGTGAAATCGAGTCACCACGTCTCGACAAAGGTTCAGACCACCAGAGGACTCCGATCGAGAAGAAGAGCAGTACATCGCCAACTCACCAGCCCCACAACCACAGACAAGGAGAGTCGCCGGACAATCCCAAGTCCCCTCTAACCCCTTTCCACCACCAAGAAGATTGCGCCGCTTATCACAAATATCCCCAGCGCCTCCCATCATTTCTGTCACCCCGGAACCAACGGAGCATACCGGGTTCTCGACCCCAAGAGAACCTTCCCCTATTGAGTTGTCTCCTCCAATCACTGCAACCATGACCCACCAACCAACTGCACCAGCGCCCGCCATACCAGCCACAACTACAGCAGTAGCCCTACCCACAACAAAGAAATCGGAAATCAGAGCAGGATGCCCTGAATCTTTCAGTGGGAAAGTGGAAGACACAAAAAGATGGTTTCAGGCAATGAAGGCATACTTCATGTTGAATCATGACGTCTACGATGAACTAGCACAGATCATCATCCTCCTCAACAACATGAAAACGGGAATGGCAGCAACCTTCGCAGAGGCATGGTATCAAAAACTGGACGACGCGGCGCAAGGAAAGATCAACATCACCTTCAACAAGTTAGAGAAAGACTTCTTCACGACCTTCTCCCCAGGTGATGCTCAAGCTGATGCACGATCCAAACTTTACACTTTGAAACAGGGCAGGGGGACATTTCCCAATTTCAGAGCTCAATTCGAGCTATTAGTAGCCAACGCTGGTATGGGACATCAAGACACGATCTTGATAGATCTGCTCAGGGTCGCTGTAAACGGGGACATCGTAAACCTAATGACAGCAGTTGACCCACCCCCGGAGAAATGGGTAAAATGGATGGAAAAAGCTGCCCAATTTGACCAAATCAGGACTAGGACCCTGCTTTTGAGAACCGGACAAGGACAACCGAACGCATCCGGATCTTCTCACAGACCCCACAGAGACCCATACGCGATGGATGTGGACGCCATCCGGCTATCGCCCACAGAACAGGCTGAACATGTCCGGAACAACAAATGCTTCATCTGTCATAGACAAGGATGCTCGACTAGAAACCATCGAAGGGATGGAAGCTCCTTCAGGGGAAGAAACTTTAATCAAACCAATAGGCGAGTGCCATTTACAAACAAACAGACACCTACTACTTGCATGGTACAGACCGAAAACCCGATGGACCAATTCTTCTCCAAACATGACAAGGTGACCCCAGAAGAAGCAGCCAAAGTGCTAAATCTGTGCTTTAACGAAGGAGAAGAGGAAATTACCCCAGCCAACGAGGAAGGCATGGGTTTTTGAAGGGGAAAGGTGTTTCAGCGTCACCAATCCCCATTACCACTATCCCTGTACTTGTATCCCCAATTGCAGATCGAGCAATCCGAATCTCCGCACTCCTACATGAAGAAGAAACAGGGAAAACCGCTGAAATATCCGCATTAGTGGATAGTGGAGCAAGTAATTGCTTCATAAACAAGAATCTGGTAGATCAACTCAAACTATCCACCAAAAGACTGAAGATACCCATAAAAGCAACCAATGCGGATGGAACAGAAAATGAGAACGGATTAATATGAAGGAAAGTTACGCTCTCATTAAATATGGAAAATCTACTCCTAAAAGAACAGGACTTCCTTATCATCAACTGTGGAAAGGAAAAGATCATCCTCGGAATGACCTGGTTACAAATGGTCAATCCAGAAATTGATTGGGCAAAAGGAGAAATCACCCTTCCTGAAACGATGAATCCTGCTCGCCACTCTTCGGACCATATCGAACAGAGATATCTCCTATGATATCTAGCATTAGATCCAGACGCCTATCTCCACCAGGAGATAATCCGGAAGATAACCCACTCTACCGAAATCGCACAAGCAGAAATGGCCAATAAGAAAGAAACTATCCTTCCCCCCGAATTCGAAGAATTCCGACGCGTATTCGAAGAACCTCCCTCAGGCAAACTTCCTCCATCAAGGAAATATAACCACCATATCGACTTAAAAGACACTTTCATACCGAAAGTAGCAAAAATCTACCCATTAAACCCCAAGGAACTGGAAGCTTGCAAAACGTTTGTCGATGAAAACCTGAAAAAGGGGACTATCGTACCATCACAATCCCCACAGGCCTCACCTTTCTTCTTCGTCCCAAAGAAAGATGGAGGCCTTCGCCCCTGCCAAGATTATCGATATCTGAATGAGCACACCATTAAAAACGCCTATCCCCTACCCCGCATCTCCGAACTCGTAGACCAACTAAAAGATGCCACCATCTTCACTAAGATGGATATCCGATGGGGATATAACAATGTGTTAATCCATCCCCTGGACCGATGGAAAGCCGCTTTCATCACACCCCTAGGATTGTTCGAACCGACAGTCATGTTCTTTGGACAAAGCAACTCTCCAGCTACGTTCCAGGCCCTTATGAATCACATCTTCGCTGACATGATCGCCGAAGGATGGTTAATCATATACATGGACAACCTGATCATTGCTTCCAAACAATCTAGGGAACACACAGAAAGAACTCGAAGAGTTCTTCAACGAATGATGGACAACGACTTGTTCCTAAAGTTAAGCAAATGTTCCTTCAACGTCACCGAAGTTGATTACCTTGGAATGATAGTCCGACCAGGAGAAATTACTCTGGATCCAGGGAAACTCAAGGCCATCCAGGATTGGAACAGCCCTTCTTCGGTAAAACAGATCCGTTCATTTATCGGATTCTGTAATTTTTACAGAAAGTTCATCCCTGATTTCTCGGGGATCAGTCGACCCCTCCATGAGCTCACCAAAAAAGGGGTCAACTGGAACTGGTCCCCGGAATGCGAAAAAGCCTTTAAAACCTTACAAAAGGCTTTCATGTCTAAACCAGTCCTTAAGATGCCTGACTCCACCAAACCCTTCACAGTCATGACTGATGCTTCGCTAACCGCATCAGGAGCAGTTCTCATGCAAACTGATGGAAACGGAGATCTCCACCCCTGTGCATACTTCTCCCACACCTTCTCTCCCGAAGAACGGAATTACGATATCTATGATCAGGAATTACTAGCAGTTATACGAGCACTGGAGGAATGGAGACACTACCTATTGGGAACAGAACACCAAGTAACGATCCAAACCGATCACAAGAATCTGGCATACTTTAAGCAGCCTCATAAACTGTCTCGACGACAGGCCAGATGGATGCTGTTCCTCCAAGATTTCGACATCCGTTACCAAAACCTCCCAGGAAATAGGATGGCCCCCGCTGACGCCTTATCCAGAAAAGAAGAGGTGGATACCACCAGCGACAACCAGGATGTTGTTCTTATCCAGGATGACCATTTCATTAACCTTATCGACGTTGCAATAAGAGAAAAAATAATCCTTTCCACAAAAGATGACCCTTTAGCAAAGAATGCTATCACCGCTGCCCAAATGGGCTCTTTGCTATTCCTCAGAGCAACTGCCAATGACTGGAAATGGGAGGATGGAATGTTGTACTTTAAGGGACGTCTCTTCATCCCTGAGTCCCAGCGACAAGCATTAGTCACTAATATACATGAATCTCCCGCTGGAGGACATGGCGGATATTTCAGAACCCTGTCCCTACTCCAGCGTGACTATTGGTGGCCAGGACTTTCTACGTTTGTGCGAAGATTTGTCCTTGGATGTGCCGTGTGTCAAGCAAACAAAGTCAATACTCATCCTACGGTTCCACCACCCATCCCCAATCCTATGGAGGCAGACCGACCATTCCAGAATATCTCTATGGATTTGATTACGGATTTACCAGTCGCTACCGGTTTCGACTCTGTGTTGGTCGTGGTCGACCATGGACTTACAAAGGGGGTAATTTTCCTTCCTTGTAATAAAACCATTGACGCAGCAGGGGTAGCCAAGCTATTCTTCAGGCATATTTTTCCCAGATTCGGACTCCACGATTGAGTCATATCTGATAGGGGACCCCAATTTGCATCGGCATTTGCCAGGGAGCTTGCTCGACTCTTGCAATACGATCTAGCCTTATCGACAGCTTATCACCCTCAAACTGATGGAGAGACTGAACGGGTCAATCAAGAATTGGAAACCTACCTCAGAATCTTCTGTGATGGAAACCCTGCTAAGTGGCACGATCTCCTCCCAATGGCTGAATTTGCTCACAACTCCGCTACCCATTCGGTCACCAAACAGACCCCCTTTGCACTTATGATGGGATATGAACCTAGAGCTTACCCCGCCATTGGAAAAACATTCCTCCCTGCTCTCGAATCCTGAATGACTATCCTTGACAATGCCAGAAAAGAAGCCAAAGCTGCCCACGTCACGGCCCAATTACGTCAAAAAGAAAGAATTTGGTCTAAATACAAACCTTTCAAAGTTGGAGATAAAGTCTGGTTAGAAGGAAAGAACCTTAACATTCCTTATCCATCCAGGAAACTCGCCCCTAAACGAGAAGGTCCCTTCGAAATCAAAAAAGTCATTTCCCCTGTCTCTTTCCAACTTCGACTCCCCTCCTCCTGGAAGATCCATCCCGTATTCCATGCCTCCCTCCTCACTCCTTTTGCGGAAACCCCAGAACACGGCCTAAACTTCCTCTGACCCCCACCACAAGTCATACAAGGGGAGGAGGAATACAAAGTAGAACAGATCCTAGCCCATCGCGGAACTTTTGGGCGAAGACGCTATTTGGTTAAATGGAAAGGATATTCGTCAGCCGAAAATACTTGGGAACCGGCCATCAATCTATCCAATGCTAAAAATATATTACGGGATTACCAAGCTAGACACCCAGCCGCCTTCCCACAGTAGGGAACTGATTCTTCCCGAAAGACCCTGATTCCGCAGTTCCGATTTGATATGATACCCTGGTCCGTGCACCACCAACTGTTTTTATAAAAAAGCGACCTCTTGCACCGAGACTCCGCAGCATTACAGCTCTTACCACCATCACCGCCCATCATCCACCCCTGCATCATTATGCAATTCTCTATTGACTTCTATGAAGTTCTCCTCGTCCTTGCCACCCTCCTCTTATTCTATGTAGTCCATCTGCTCCATGACCTCGCAGAGAAATCGAGGTTCTGGGCAGTAGAAGTACGTGTCTGGGACAAGGCACTCTTGTACCTGTCATGGGGTCACGGGTCTATAGAAGCAGGGCAAGAACGATAGTGGATGGGGACCCCCACACTGGGGACCTGGATCCAAATAGGCACTGATCCTGCTGCACAGCCGACAACAACGGGTGGTGATGCCACAGGAGAGGAACTGGAGGGCTGTGACAGGACCAGAAGTGGAACATCTGGTGGATTCACCAATGTTAAATAGCAGATGGGCGGACCCAGAATAATTGTAACCATTCCCCTTTCCACCATGACCAACTCTATCAGTCTCATCCCCGTCCCTCCCAAATTGACTGATCCTCTCGAAACTTATCGACAAGATGGTCGAGAGGAGCTCGCATACGCCGAGGTCTATCGCTTTCATCGACTACCTAAGCCAGATCTATGGGAGGCTTTGGAAAAGGTGTTCCAAGACGTCCACCTCGTCCTACTTCTCAACTCGTTGCCCGAGTTCGACCATCATGAGTTCCTTCCTCTCCTCCTCAATCTCTACCACCGCTACCATGCCTTCACGCTACATACAGAACACTTGCCGACCGACTCTATGGTGGCAGCTCCATTCACCCTCTCTCGAGTGGCCCTATTTTGCATGAGGGACTACATCCTGGAAATTATCATCAGACATGGCATTATCACCTTCCTCCATCAACTCCCCGTGCAACCGATGCACTCCTTCATGTGGCCCATTCTACAATCTCTCTCCGGATCTCAAGTCCGGGACTTTCTTAGTCCAGGATTCGTCACTCATCCGCTCACCTTGGAAAGACTCCGAAGCGACGATGCGAACCAACCCCCATTTACTCGTCCCGATCCCGTCGTGGCTATGCTGCCCAGCTCACGCCCTTCCACCGTGGTTTCTGAGGAGATGGCAGGAGGCAAATTCTCACCCATCCGTGACAGAACTGGAACCCCATTCCCAAGAGACGAAGAACCCCTCCCCGTTCCACCTCCCTGCACTCGAGTTGGATCTCGACGAGCAGCTGCACATAGAAATGCAGACAACCATCTCCTCCAACCCCTCATTAATTCCCTCGTCGACTTCATCGCTCAGCTCCCTTCTGGATCGACTCGTACTGCCCATTGTTACACATGTGGAAACAGTGGAAATTATCGCCCGAACTGTCCAGACTACACCTGCCCCATTTGCAGGGTATCAGCGCCTGGTCACGCTCAATACAACTGTCCAGAACGTCGTTGCTGAATCTGTCACAGTGTGGCGCACCCTGTGGAAACTTGCCTGCAGAACCGGAATACCCCTTCCCCTTCCAATGGAAGTGCGGCCTAATTCCACTTGGCACATCCCGAGAGAAGTATGGAATTCGGAGGCAAGGCCTCCGGTCTATTTTGGAGGTATTGTTACGAGAAATGCTACTGCCTTTCGCAGGTGAGTACGCAGGGCCACTTTGATGAGTTTTTCCCCTCCTTCTATGTATGCATTTGATATTGTGTCATCATCTGATAGTCATCTTCCGACGGGTTCAACCTCCATCACTATGCCCCCAGTCTTTCCCCTTGATCGTGATGCGCCCATTTCTATTATGGACCCTTTTCTTCCCAGGTGATTCTCTTGCATCACCTCGTGTTCCCCCATCCCCAGATGCTGTACCATGGGTAGTAACTGTAGATGACTCCTCATCGGCCGATTCTTAGTCAGACTCATATTCCTAACAGTATATAAGATCCCCAGGCATGTATTACTATTCTCTAGCTAGTGCTACGCAATCTACATGTAGTTTTCTGGCCTCCTCGAGACTGCTCGTCGCGGTTAGAGAGATCCTTCTAAGTGTCTTCGCACTACACTTGAGTGTGCGCTCGACTAGTTGCTTTCATCGGTTCTAGACTTGTTGTCGAACCTTTGACCTTGCTGGATAACTCCACGCAAGCGTAACAATTAGCCATCCTTCGGCGATCATGTCGGTGAATACATGGTTCATCAGTGCCTGGAACGTGGCTGGAGAATTGCTTTGTCCAAAGAACATGACCGTCGGTTCAAATAGTCTGATAGGGGTTATGAAGGCGGCCTTCCATCTATCGGGCGGATGGATTAGTATGTTGTTGTATCCCCATCGGATGTCCATTTTAGTGAAGATGGTGGCATCCTTTAGTTGATCTACCAGTTCCGAAATGCGGGGTAGAGGGTAAGCATTTTTGACCGTATGTTCTTTGAGGTACTGATAGTCTTGACATGGGTGGAGTCCTCCGTCTTTCTTTGGTACGAAGAAGAAAGGGGACGCTTGGGGGGATTGCGAGGGCACGATAGTCCCTTTTTTCAAGTTTTCGTCAACGAAGGTTTTGCATGCTTCCAACTCTTTGGGATTTAGGGGATAAATCTTTGCTACCTTTGGCACAAAGGTGTCCTTGAGGTCAATGTGATGATTGTATTTCCTGGATGGAGGGAGCTTCCCTAAGGGTGGTTCTTCGAATACTTGTCTGTTACGGTTTTTCCTTTCTCTCTTCTAGATAAGTCCCCTTCACTCCTGGACTGGTCACAGCGACTGTCCATTCGCCCATAGGAACCCCCGCGGTTCGGACATAGTCTAATCATCGATGACTATTCCCCTGTTGTACCCATCACTCCCCTATCCCTTCACTCCTTCAAGTCTTCACATCTTCACATCGTCAAGACGTCACACCTTCACCATCTCACAATGATGGTAGTCACGCATAGCCCCGCAGCCACCATCTTTTGATCCTCTGATCCCATCTCTAATGCTGCGCATTGATCCATCAGTCACCTTGGTTACCAGTGACTCATTCTGACTCACTGCGGCTGTACGCACAGCCCGCTCCTGTACTATATAGTTGACCCCAGTTTGTACCTTAGTTCCCCAGCTAGTTCTACGCAATCTACGTGTAGTTGTCTGGCCTCCACGAGACTGCTCGTTGCAGTTAGTGAGAACCTCTCGTGTCTTCGCACTACACCTCAGAGTG
>JBBPTT010000914.1:0-14709 GCA_038094175.1 Boletellus aff. lepidospora
GTGAAAAAAGTTATAACTTACACCCTACCATTATACTATAGTCATCCCCTCTAGTTAATAAATTTAGGGGTAAGCCAGGGCCCAGGCCCTGGACTTGGGCCTGACAAATCTCCAGGCCAGGCCCTAGGCCCTCAACCACTTAGGGCCTGGGCCTGGCTTGGCCTGGCCTACATGGGGCCTGGAGCCAGGGCCTCAGGGCCTGAGGCCAGGCCCTTAACATCACTAGAAAGAGCTGACATGATGGCAAGCAGCTCACGGTCGTAAATTTTGTAGTTGTGTTCCGTAGGGGTTAGTGCTTTTGAGAGAAACGCAATGGGGTGCCACACACCCTGTTGGTATTGAGACAAGATGGCGCCAATAGCATGCCCAGAGCTGTCAGCCTCAACACAGTATGGGTCCTCGTCTGTGGGAATAGCAAGGACCGGGGCAGAACAAACTGCGTGCTTGAGTCTGTCAAACGCTTGTTGAGACTCATCTCCCCAGGACCAAGGTGTGTTGCCTGTGAGAGCATGTAATGGTTGAGCAATATCACCAAAGCGATGGATGAAATGTTGGTAAAAGTTTATGAAACCAAGAAATGACTGAAGTTCCCATTTGGTGGATGGAGGGGGCCACTGCAGGATTCCATGAAGCTTAACAGGATCTATAGAAATTTCTCCCTCAGAGATGATGAAACCAAGATATTGAATACGAGTTCAATTGAATTCACATTTTTCCGGTTTGAGGAAAAGGTGGTGGCAGCATAGAATTTGAAGGACTTGTGCAACAATTCGGTGGTGTTCGTCCAGGGTCTTCGTAAAAATAAGGATATCATCTAGATAAACGAGAACCTTGCCTGTGATAATGAGATCACGGAGGATATCGTTCATAAGAGTTTGGAAAGTAGCAGGTGAGTTGGTCATGCCAAAAAACATAACAGTGGGTTCAAAAAGACCTCAATTGGTGAGGAAGGCAGCCTTCCACTCGTCTCCCCCATGGATGCGTACATTATTGTAACCTCATCACACATTGAGTTTCGTGAAATACTTAGCACCCTTCAGTTTGTTCATCAGCTCAGAAATAAGTGGTAATGGATACCAGTTCTTAATGGTGATGTTGTTTAGTTGGCAGTAATCCTGTACTGGGCGCAACCGTCCATCCTTCTTCTTGACAAAGAAAAAAGGAGAAGCGAATGGGGACTTGGAGGGATGAATGCAGCCTGAGCGTAAATTCTCCTCAATGAATGCATCCAGCTCGCATTGTTCATTTGAGCAGAGATTGTAAGCCTTGCAGCTAACCACATGGTCTCTAGGTGTCAATTCAATTGCATGGTCCCATGGATACCATTCCGGGAGTTGATTGAATGACTCTTTGCTGAAGATGTCACAAAACTCATGATAAGATTTTGGGACAATTTCTTCAAAACTATGGGTTGGTGTGATCTTTGTTGCTTCCTCCACTAGTTGCTGAGCAGTGGTTGTGTGAGCTCAAATACATTCTCCTCCTTCCACCTGGTATTCAAAGAGGTCCAAGGCAAAAATCCAGTCACTATCATCAAGAATTCCCATGGGAAAGGTCTCAGTGTGATTGGAATCCTCCTCATCCTCAGGTTTGGACAAAAGGTGAGCAATGTGGCAGGCCTTGGGGCAACAATTGAGGCGAAGCACGCCAGCTCCCCAGTCAACAGAGGGATTGTGGTATTGTAACCACTCATAACCAAGGAAGAGATCGCTTTTACCCAAGTTTGTAACACCGAAAGTGATGTGCTCAGCGTGAGTCCCAATAACCATATGAAGAGTAACATAGTGTGTGATCGCACCAGCTTGGTTGAGAGTACCATCTGCATTATATACTGGAATTGGGCATGGTAGAGGGCGAGCATTTAGACCTTTTGCTTGGACAAAACCAGCATCGATGGAAGAGCCTGTACAGCCACTATCAACAAGAGACCAGAGAGAAAAGGAACGTTGATCATTGAATGTGGAGAGTGTGACTGGTAATGAGAGGGAATTACCAGGTTGATGAATGAAACATTGTGAACCCTGCAGCTCACGGATAGCCTCAGCTGCCTGATTGAAAGGTAAACAATTTAAGTCCTGAAGAACTTGTTCAGTGGCCTCAGGGTGTTGTTGAGAGTGTACAAGATTACGGAGAAGTATGATCACACGTGTAGGAGGTTGGTCGTACAAACAACAAGCATACCAAGGTGGGGTCCAAGGCGTGTACTGAATGTTTGGGTGATGCGCTTGGGTTGGTTCCAACTCAGGAGCAGAGTATGAAGTCAACATTGGGAGTGGTGTATTCAGGGATATTGTACAAGTAGGTGTGACATGAGACGGAACCAAACTTTTGGTCAGAGAGGGCACACTACCTCTCAACCTATTCAAAAACCCTTCTTGAATTCATTCTGTTCTGATTCATCAAGTTCCAAAGCCATATAACGCATTCATTTGTAGAGAGGGGCCCGAGGTTTCAGACAGTTTCGAGAAAAGTGACCAACCACACCACAATTGTAACAGACTTGACGACAACAGGCCTGGTTAACGTCCTCCATTGGCTGGCCTGGTCCTCCATAAGTAACTCCTGTGGCATCACAATGGTCAGCAACTGGGGTAGGGACAGCTGAGGAGGTGGTAGCAGCAGGTGTCATTTGGATGGGGACAAAGATGGGATGTGCAAGGTTAGATGTGCAAGAAACAGGCCCTACAGAAGGAACCTTTCCACCATTATGCATCTCCAAGATTTTCCCAGCACTTGCTATGGCTTCACAGAGCGCATGAAAGTCCCATGTCTTGGTCATGTTGAAATTGTCTTCTGCTGCTCGGATGATAGTGGAGTTAGTGCTGGTTTTCAGGGTGTCAATGAGATGATCCCCTTCAAACGTGTCTTTGGGAATCGTGGTTGGGTAGCCAGCCTCTGCTAGGAGTTGTGTAAAGGCAAGAAGGTGGACATGAGTGAGCACCATGCCCTGGTGGAGTTCACAAATGCAGGCTTGCACATCAGCTTGCTCACTGATGGGACCAAAGTCTCTTTTGAGCCTCACTACAAAGTCCTTCCAGGCATAATAACTTGGATCATGAGCAGATTTGCTCTGCTGCCCATCCAAGTAGGATGCAGACCAAGTCGCAGCCAGCCCTTCATTCATGAGCTGTAAGGTAAACATGGTCTTTTTGTCCTCCAGAATATTTTTATAGTATGACCAGTAGAGTTCGACATGATGGAACCAATCCATAAATCTGGCTTTGTCCCCATTGAATGCCTGGGGCTTCGGCATTTTAAGGGAAGGGGTCATCACAGCGGGCGAAGTAGTCGAAGGCATGATTAGGGGTTGCAGGAGAGCAACATTAAGCTGATGTTGGGATCACCAGCAGCCGTAGCACAAATGATCAAGTGCATTGGATGCTAGAACAGAAAAGCTTAATATTGGGAGAAAAGAGAGAAAAATGATGACGGGCTATCATAACCCAATGATGACTAAGAAATACTCAGGGGGTTGGGAAGTGCATGGGCCTCAGAGGTCGTGACAGTTTCAGGATTGACACCGTTGAGCACCTGTGGGCCGTCCTTTTTTTTACCAATGCTGAATCCGAGACAAGTGTGACTACATCTAGGAAACCACCTGATCAGTGACCTCGATTGGCATTGACCACCCTTTTGAATCTTGATTGTGAGGGAAACATATCGTGCTCCCCTCATGTGTCAGGGAACACGGCTAGGCCAACACTCTACTTGACAGTGAGCTGCACTCAGTCTTGTCCATGCACTGTTGACTCCCGTCCAGCTATCTGTCAACCAGTTCAGAATGATGGCATGTGGAGCCTGCTCTGGACAGAAATCTACTACAATGAGATCTCAGGTACTGTGACCATTCCAGTGCTCTCCCTCACAAACATTACTTAAATGCATGACTCTGGTTGTATCTGTGAACCCATCCCCAGGTGCATTCAAGCTTACAAAGTCTGATTTGTGACCCTGAGAATCTGTGTCCAGACTGCGTACAAATGAATATGTTGGTGTTCTATGCATGGTAATGGACAGTTGTCTATTTCAACAAGATAACTGTTACAGCACATCTTTTCACACTTATGCTACGTCCATTTTTCCTCTTATCTTATCTTATCACACTGCATTACTTAAGCATATAGGACACTTTACACGTTCAACTCTTTACTATAGTTTCCATGACTCATCCTGTGTGTGTGCAGCCTTCTTTTCATTTCCGTGCTGTGCATGGCTATACATTCTTCCATTCTATGATGTCACATCATGTGGACTCCTCATTGTCCTCCTCATGTTGATACATGCATTGTCTGCACTGCCTAGCACAGCCTCATGACTCCATTCCATTGTCCTCTCATATTCTGGCCAACACATGTACAAACATATGTAGTCCTATATAAACCTGAGGGACTTGGCTGGAATCCCCAGTCAAGTTCACTTGGATCTTACCACTTCTCCTCTGAACTCCTCTCTCACCTACTCGCTTCGCCCTCCACTTGTGGTTGGGTTTTAGAAGTGCTTCACTTGAACTTGACTGTCATAACCAAGCCCAGCAAATGTTGCCCCCTTGGCAGAAGAACACTACTGTACCTTACAGTAACAAGGAGTAGCTAGAAGTAAGTGTCTTTAATGGGCACCACTAACGAGTGGCATTAGTGTGGCTGCGCACCTGGAGAAAAGTACTCACCAGGCTTAGTGCACAATACTAGCAGGCTTGGACATGGCTTGGATACTCACTCAGCGGTGCCAAGACCCGGCTCAGAGTTCGTCAGAGAAACAATCAACCTCTTCGACCATCGGGACCTATCAGAAGGCCCACACCCCCAACACCCCCTCTCCCGTGATGGAACTCCAGGGAGCATAGATACCCTCAGTTCCTACTCAAGCCTCCCCGACCTCAGATATCCAGACCCAGCCAATCCACTATTGGAGTTAGCTGGTACGAGGGAGATCACAGATGCATTAGGATACGAGAATCTTGGGGAGTTATTGATGAAAGAAGTTGAGAGGATCATTGAGGAAGGATATTGCCTGAGAGAAAGGACGAGTCCACTCCCATCCCTCACACCCTCACCCGAGCCAGAGGGTAGACGAGCTGAAATACCTGCTCAGGACGACAGAGCCTGGTTTCCCCCATATTTGGAAAGGGAACCCCATACTTACGATAACGAGCCCCTCCCACATCTACGACCTCGCGATCGCCTTAAGCATCGCTTCTTTCCATACTCCCACCCCTTTCCCAAGTAAACCTACATAATGGATCTTGAACAGATTGTTGCACAGCTTGAACAACAAGCTCTCTTCCTACAACAACAACAAGCAACCCTGGAGTTGCAACAACAAAGAATCAATGAATTTATGACGCAGAGGGACCAAGCGGTTCAGGCCCTGGGAGAAGCCACCCAGCAAGCCACGGAAGCAGAAACCCATGCCCAGGAAGCTGACCAACAGGTCAGAGAGTTCGTCGGGTTGCAAGGATGGCTAGGTGGACAACCAGCAGGCCAGACCCCTGCTGCCAGCTGAGTAGAGATATTTTCGGACCCAGGAGACTATGATGGGTTGAAAATGAAGTTCGAAGAATGGTAGATGAAGATGCAGGCCTGGCTGGATGCCAACCCTCGCTACTTCGCTGAAGTGCCTATAGGGGAAAGTGAAGATGGAAACTTCACCCCTATACCAGTGCACCCCACCAACAAGAACCAGGTGTACACAGTCCTGTCAAGGCTAAAGGGGCCAAAGGCCAGCTACTTCGCACAATCTGAGTTAGAACTGCTGGCTAATAATCAATCCACATTCGTTGATCCAGCAGTTCTAAAACAAGAAATAGAAGGGCTGTTCCGCCCTGTTCACTCTAGGGACTACACCCTCCAGAAAATCATGACCCTGAAGCAAGGGAATAGTGATATCGATATGTACATCATGGCCTGGAGGGCCCTCCAAAATAGGGCAAAAGTCAACGAGACGTTTGGAATATATCTCCTGGAGCAAGGAGTCTCCGAGGAGATTAAAAGAGAGTTATACACCATGGGGCAACGACAGGGCTCCATTAATGCCACCCTTATGAAGATTAGGGAGATAGGCTGATGGTTCGAAGAATACCAGTTGGCACATCCAAAAACGGCCCCGAATCACTTCGAAAGGAAGATGGCCAATGTGGCCACCACCGCCCCCCCTGCCAAGAAGAACAGTGGGGGATTCCTATGTTTCAATTGCGGAAAGGAGGGGCATGGGATCTGGGACTGCCTGAAGCTGAAAATTGCCTGCCCAGATTGCAAATGGGTAGGGGGCGAACATAAGAAAGAGTGTCCTCATGGTCGAAAGAAAGCCTGAGCAACCAAACAAGAAACCACACCCGCAACCGCCTCCTCCTCCTCCTCGACAGCACTGGTGGGCCAATGGGTCCAGGTCAAAGACACCCCCATGCAGGTAAATGACCCATGGAAGGCCCTGTGGGGCATGACTTTCGACCAGGCACAAGAATACTTTGTACAACAAGCCCAATCCCAGCAGAAGGGAAAAAGCAAGGCAGCATGAGTCTACTGGGTACTCCTGCTGCAGATTTCACATTTCTCAATTCCTTCTCCTCTTTGTACACACTTGGCAATACTTCTATTTGCACAGATCTAGATGATCTGATGTCAGGGGCGTCTCACGATGAGCACAGCATGGACTATACACATGTGCTTAATTCCCCTAAAGAAAAACAAATAAAAAGAATTATTGCTAAAGGAGAAGAAATCCCGGAAGCCCTTTTCACACACAGCATGAGGCTGCCAAATGAGGTCAGGCTAGATATGAACATCGCTGCCTCCACGATGACTCCTTTCTCTCCCATGGCTGCCCTGCTAGACAGTGGTGCCAATGACACATTCCTTGATGAAAAGTGGGCTATTGAGCATGGCATGAAGATGAAGCTGCTCAAACGCCCCATTGCAATTTTTAATGTAGATGGCACGAAGAACCATGCTGGTGACATCACTCACTCCGCCGACATCCTCATCGAATTCCAGGGTCATCGAGAAAGACTTACGGCCCAGGTGACTAAGCTAGGTGACAGTGCCTTAGTCATTGGATTCAATTGGCTGTGCCATCACAACCCTGAGATCGATTGGAAGACCAGAGATCTCCACATGACATGATGTCCTGTGAACTGCAGAGCACTCCAGGACCCCTCCTCGGCCTTGAGGGCCACCTTTGATGAAGAACAAGACAAAGCATGGGATGCCTACCACGCTAGGGCTACCATGGACGAAAAAGTAGAAAAGAAAAAGGAAACCGCTGAGGCCCTCATGCCAAAGCAATACCATAAATGGCTAAAGGTCTTCTCCCAGGCAGAATCAGAAAGAATGCCGATCAGGAAACCATGGGACCACACCATAGATTTAAAAGACTTGTTCAAGCCAAAGAAAGGCCGAATTATTCCCCTATCTGCTTAGGAGCAGGAAGAAGTTTCCTCCTTTATCGATGACCAACTCAGTGTTGAAATTATTATTTAGTTTCACTCATCTTTTCTATTTTGTGCTACTCATAATTAAATACTTAGAGAACCGGACTCATAAAGTCCAATCGTTCTAGGTTCTTTTCTAGAACCTTCCATTGTTCTGCTTATAGATATAGGCATTACATACAGGTCGAACGTGTGTTTCACACATCTTTCACACACGTTTGACATTCAGGCCAATGGCCTTTATTCCTCATTACTGCGGATTGCTAAAGCTCTGCTTTAACCTTACCTTCTGTATCTATTTAGTCCTTGGGAATTTTCCCTCGAAAAATAGAAGAGTCTCCTCTCTCTCTTGAGCATATCCCTTTGCTCACACCATCACCACACCAGCACCTATCCAAGTGCTCACTTGGTCGCATCTCTACTCTCAGAATAAACAAGTGAGTCTCACACTTGTTGGGTTCCATTCCCCTCGCTGTCCCTTGGTCTGCCCCTTCTTTGAAGTGGTCCTGCTGCCCCTTCAAAACTCAGAAAAGGGTATATTCACCCATCTAAATCCCCTCAGACCTCACTGGTCTTCTTTGTCCCAAAAAAGGATGGACGAAAGTGGATGGTCCAGGACTACCACTACATTAACAAACACACTGTGTGGAATAATTATCTGCTCCCCCTTATTTCCCAGCTTGTGGATAAGCTCAAAGGAGCCAAGCTGTTTACGAAGATGGATCTGAGATGGGGGTATAATAATGTAAGGATTAAAGAAGGCGATGAATGGAAGGCTGCCTTCATCTGCTTCAGAGGAGCCTTCGAACCGCTGGTTATGTTCTTCAGCCTCTGCAATTCCCCCTCAACATTCCAAGCCATGATGAATGAAATATTTGCAGACCTAGAAGATGTCATGGTCGTCTACATTGACAATCTCCTTATTTTCACGAAAACAGACGACCAAGCTGAACACAACCGGATTGTGAAGGAAGTGCTCCACAGGCTAGAAGAAAATGATCTATTCGTAAAACCAGAAAAATGTTTCTTCTCCAAGAAGGAGGTAGAGTTCCTTGGAATGATCGTGGGAACTGATGGTATTCACATGGATGATACCAAAGTAGAAGCCATTCTGAAATGGCCCATGCCAAAGAATCTCCGCAGAGTTCACAGCTTCTTAGGGCTTGTGAATTTCTACTGATTATTTATTAAAGACTATGCTCAGGTGGCTAGACCCCTGAATGACCTAACAAAGAAAGATACGCCCTTTATTTGGGCAGAAGCACAACAGACCGCGTTTGACATGCTCAAAGAGAAGTTCACCACCGCCCCTATTCTTGTTACCCCCAACTTAGATTCCAAACTTTGACTTGAGACCAATGCTTCTGATTACGCAACCGGCGCCGTTCTCTTGGCAAAGGTAGACAACCTATGGCACCCAGTGGCCTTTTACTCCCACTCCATGAATGACGCGGAACACAATTACCAGGTGTATGACAAAGAAATGTTAAGTGTTATCCACGCACTGGAGCAGTGGAGACACTATCTGGAAGGCACCTGCCACAAATTCGAGATCTGGAATGACCACCAGAATCTCCAATGGTTTATGAGGAAACAGGACCTCAATTGCCGGCAAGCCCAGTGGGTGCAGTACCTTTTGTTACGCTTGCATGGAGTTATCCAGCAAGGTCAAAGGTTCGATCTCAAATCGGAACCTAAGAAAGCGACTAGTTGAGCGCACACTCTGAGGTGTAGTGTGAAGACACGAGAGGATCTCTCTAACTGCAGCAAGCAGTCTCGAGGAGGCTAGACAACTACACGTAGATTGCGTAGAACTAGCTAAGGAAAGATAATACATGTCATCGATCTATATATACCCTGGGTACTCCTATCATGACTAAGAATCGGCCGATGTAGTGTCAGTTAATATGACAGAGATACTGCGGTATTGATGGAAATGGAACACGAGATGATGTGAGAGAATCATCTTAGGAGAGGGATGTCCAAAAGGGAAATGGGCGCATCACGATCGAGACTAAACTGAGGTGGCATAGAAACGGAATAGAAATGAGAATGGAGATGACTATCAGAAGCGGTCACTAGTTGGGAAGCATAGACAGAAGGAGAAGAAAAAGTCATCAAGGTCATACCACGTCTTGCGGGTCTATTCATCATGGCATTTCTTGTAACAATACCTCCGGCGAAGATCGGAGGCCCTGCCTCCGACATTCCTACATATCTTGGAACGACCCATCTAGTGTTCGCTCTCACCTCCATCGGAGCCGGTGGGAGGGGTATCCCTGTTCTGTGGGCAATCCTCCATAGCGTGCGCCACACTATGACAGATTCCACAACGACGTCGAGGGCAGTTGTATTGGGAGTGACCAGGCGCCAATACCCTACACAATGGGCAGGTGTATTCCTGGCAATCAGGGCGATAATGTCCGGTGCTTCCGCATGTGTAGCAGGTGGGGGAACGAGGTGATCAAGCAGGGAGTCTAGCGACGAAGTCGACAAGAGCGGTAACGAGGGGTTGTAAGTGTCATTCGTCAAATCTTCGATGAGCAGCTGCTCTTCTGGATCTAGATCGAGCTTGGGGAGGAGGAGTGGGGATGGGTTGCTTGTTCTCTCCAGGGTGTGGAGTGTCGGGTCTCTCCAAGGTTGATGTGAATTCACCTTCCGCCACGTTCGAAGATGTTTCACTGGAAGGGCGTGGAGTGGTGCGGGCAACCAATCGGGCAGCGGGACTGCTCGATGGGGATATACGGACATATGGATTGGGGTTTGTTTGAAGAGCGAGGGGTTCAGATAGAAATCTGACCATAAGAAAGTCCCGAGTTTCCGTGGCATTCAGGGATTGCAGAATAGGCCACATGAATTCGTACATGGGTAAGGCGGGGAGCGTCGTAAGAAGAGGTATAATCCCGTGTCGAACGAGGAGCTCAAGGATATAGTCTTTCATCCAAGAGAGTGCCATTCGAGACATGGCATAGGGGGCGGCTAGCATAGAGTCGCTAGGGAGATGTTCTGTATGAAGGGTGAACGCATGGTAGCGATGGTAAAGGTTAAGTGTGAGGGGAAGGAACTCATTCGCTTCGAAATCCGGCATGTAGTTGATCATCAGGACCAAGTGTACGTCCTGCAAGATCTTTTCTAAAGCGTCCCACAATTGTTGTTTGGGGAGACGATGAAACCAATAGATTTCTCCAAGAGCGTTTTCTTCAGTATGAGAAAGACGGTATCCCTCAAGAGGGTCAGGGACAGAGGTGGGAGGGGTGTATGTGAGCGCCATTCAATCAGTCTGGGTTGGAGGAATGGTACAAAGGCAGCATTTATATTTTTCTTTTCACTGAGGGTCCGCCCATCTCCGGTTTAGCATCGGCGAGTCCACCAAATGTTCCACTTCGGGTCCTGTCACAGCCCTCCAATCCCTATCCTGTGGTGCTACCACCCGTTGTTGCCGGCTAGGACAGGCGCATCAGCGTGCACCTTATTTGGATCCTGGGCCCCAGTGTGGGGCTCCCCACCCACTATCGCTCTTGTCCGGCTTCTATAGACCTGTCACCCCATGACAGGTACAAGAGTGCCTTGTCCCAGACACGTACTTCGACTGCCCAGAACCTCGACTTCTCTGTGAGGTCATGGAGCAGATGGACTACATAGAATAAGAGGAGGGTGGCGAGGATGAGGAGGGTCTCATAAAAATCGATGGAGAATTGCATGATTGAGAGGATGGGGGCGGTGTAGTGGTAGCTGTAATGCTGGTTGGTCTCGGGGAGGGAGGTCGCTTTTTATGAGTAGAGTTGTCTGTGCACGGACCAGTGTTTCAGATCAGATCGGAGCTGCGGAATCAGGGTCGAGTTGGTTGGGGAAACTGATTTCTCACTGCGGAAAGGTACCCGGGTGTCTTGCTTGGTAATCCCGTAATAATTCCCTAGAATTGGATAAATTGATGGCGGGTTCCCAGGTATTTTTGGCCAATGAATATCCTTTCCATTTAACCAAATATTGTCTTCGTCCGAATGTCCTGTGATGTGCCAGAATAGCCTCTACTTCGTATTCCTCTTCTCCGCCAATAGTAGAGGGGGGTGGTTGGATAAAGTTAGGACCATGTTCAGGGGTTTCGACGTAAGGGGTTAGAAGAGAGGCGTGGAATACTGGATGAATTTTCCAGGTGCTAGGGAGTCGGAGTTGGAAGACTACAGGAGATATAGCCTTTTCTATTTCAAAGGGTCCTTCTCGTTTAGGGGCCAGTTTTCGGGAGGGGTAAGGGATACAGAGATTCTTTCCCTCGAGCCAGACCTTATCTCCTACCTTGAATGGTTTATATTTGGACCAGTGTCTCTCCTTTTGTCATAATTGCGCCGTTATATGCACAGCTTTGGCTTCCTTTCGTGCATTGTCTAAGATGGTCATCCGGGATTCGAGGGCGGGAAGGAATGTCTTTCCGATAGCTGGATAAGCTCGTGGTTTGTATCCCATCATTAAAGCAAATGGGGTTTGTTTGGTAACCAAATGAGTAGCGGAATTGTGAGCGAATTCGGCCATGGGAAGAAGATCATGCCACTTAGCAGGATTTCCCTCACAAAATATCCTTAGGTAGGTTTCCAATTCTTGATTGACGCGTTCCGTTTCTCCATCAGTTTGAGGGTGGTAGGCAGTAGACAGTGCCAGATCATACTGCAGCAGTCTGGCAAGTTCTCTTGCAAATGCTGATGCAAATTGTGGGCCTCTATCAGATATTACTCGTTTGTGAAGGCCGAATTGTGGGAAAACATTTCTGAAAAAGAGCCTGGCAATTCCAGCTGCGTCGATAGTCTTGTTGCAAGGGAGGAAGATTACCCCCTTTGTAAGCCCATGGTCGACCACGACCAAAATAGAGTCAAAACCCGCGGAGAGTGGCAGGTCAGTGATTAAGTCCATGGAAATATTTTGAAACGGGTGGTCCGCCTCCATCGGATTGGGCATGGGCAGTGGGGCAGTGGGATGGGTGTTAACCTTGTTTGCTTGACAGACGGCACAACCATGGATGAATTTTCGGACAAATGTGGAGAGCCCCGGCCACCAATAGTCTCGCTGAAGCAGGGATAGGGTATGAAAGTATCCTCCATGTCCGCCTGCAGGGGATTCATGCAGTTGGGTGAGCAAGGCATGCCTTTGTGGTTCAGGGATAAAGAGACATCCCTTGAAATACAGTAAATCATCTTCCCATCGCCAATCGTTTGCAGTTGCACGGGGAAACAAGGAGGAGCCAAGTTGTGTGGCAGTGATGGCATTTCGTGCTAAGGGATCATCTTTGGTGGAGAGGGCTATCTTTTCCTTGATGGCGAGGTCGATTAATCGGATGAAATGGTCCTCTGGAATGAGGATCACATCTTGGTTATCGTCGATGGTACTGACTTCATCTCGTCTAGATAAGGCGTCGGCAGGGGCCATTTGGTGACCGGGGAGGTTCTGATATCAGATGTCAAAATCTTGGAGGAACAACATCCATCTAGCTTGTCGTCGTGATAGTTTATGGGGTTGCTTGAAGTAGGCTAGATTCTTATGATCGGTTTGAATCGTTACCTGATGTTCAGTTCCAGATAGGTAGTGTCTCCATTCTTCCAATGCTTGAATGACCGCTAACAATTCCCGGTCATAGATGTCGTAGTTTCGTTCCTCCGGGGAAAAGGTTCTGGAGAAATAAGCACAGGGGTGTAAGTCTCCGTTTCCGTCTGTTTGCATGAGGACTGCTCCTGATGCTGTTAGTGAAGCATCGGTCATGACTGTAAAGGGTTTGGTGGAATCCGGCATTTTGAGTACCGGTTTGGACATGAAGGCGCGTTGTAGGGTTTTGAAGGCGTGTTCGCATTCGGGTGACCAGTTCCAGCTAACCCCCTTTTTGGTTAATTTGTGAAGGGGTCTGCTTATTCCAGAAAAGTCAGGGATGAACTTTCAATAGAAATTACAAAATCCAATGAATGAGCGGATTTGTTTCACCAAAGTGGGGCTATTCCATTCCTTGATAGCTTTGAGCTTCCCTGGGTCCAGGGCAATCTCTCCTGGTCGAACTATCATCCCCAGGTAGTCTACCTCCATGACATTGAAAGAGCATTTACTTAGCTTGAGGAACAGGTCATTATCCATCATTCTTTGAAGGACTCTTCGAGTTCTTTCGGTGTGTTCCCCGGGTTGTTTAGAGGCAATGATAAGATCATCCATGTATATGATCAACCATCCTTCTGCCAGCATATCGGCAAACACATGGTTCATAAGAGCCTGGAAGGTAGCTGGGGAGTTACTTTGCCCAAAGAACATGACTGTTGGCTCAAACAGTCCCATTGGAGTAATGAAAGTGGCTTTCCATCGATCGGGTGGGTGGATTAGTACGTTGTTATATCCCCATCTGATGTCCATTTTAGTGAAGATAGTCGCATCCTTCAGTTGATCAACTAGTTCAGAGATGCGAGGCAAAGGATATGCATTCTTGACTGTGTGTTCGTTGAGATACCGGTAGTCCTGACAAGGGCGCAGTCCTCCATCCTTTTTGGGCACAAAGAAGAAAGGTGATGCTTGAGGGGATTGTGATGGTACAATGGTTCCTTTCTTCAGGTTTTCATCGATGAAGGTTTTGCAAGCTTCAAGCTCTTTGGGGTTTAAGGGGTATACCTTAGCTACTTTCGGCACGAAAGTGTCTTTAAAGTCAATGTGGTGGTTGTACTTCCTAGATGGGGGAAGTTTCCCTAGAGGGGGTTCTTCGAACACTCGTTGGAACTCCTTGAATTCGGGGGGAAGGATGGTTTCTTTTTTATTCGCCATTTCGGCCTGAGCGATTTCAGTAGAATGTGTTATTTTCCGGATTTGCTGGTTGATATAAGCATCTGGATCAATCGTTAAATATCGCAAGAGGTATCTTTGTTCAGTAGAATCTGTGGATCATTCAATGGGTTTTATCGTTTCGGGGAGAATGATTTCTCCTGTCGCCCAGTTGATTTCTGGATTGACCAATCTGAGCCAAGACATTCCCAATATGGCTTCTTCCCCTCCGCAATTGATGATGAGGAAGTCCTGGTTTTCTAGGAGTAGATTTTCCATGGTGATAGAGAGGGTCACTTTCCTTCGTATCAACCCATTCTGGTTTTCCGTCCCATCAGCATTCGTAGCTTTGATGGGTATTTTTAACTTCTTGGTTTCCAGGCCTAGCCTTTCTACCAACTCCCTGTTTATGAAGCAGTTACTTGCTCCACTGTCCACTAACGTGGTTATTTCAGCGGTTTTTCCTGTTTTCTTTTCTTGTAAGGATGCAGGGAGTCGGATTGCTC
>JBBPTT010000915.1:0-14704 GCA_038094175.1 Boletellus aff. lepidospora
GCAAAGGTGGGAATGTTGCCGCCGCAAAACCAGCCGCGAGCTGTGCCACACGCAGAAACGGGGAGACCGGGAGACAGGGGAAGCGAAAAAGGAAGACCCCCACGTCAGCAACACCATAGCAACAAAAGCTGCCCCGTACCTCCAATCCGAGATCGGCGCCATTCGTCGCACCTGCCAGCTTCCCAATCGGGCCAGTATACCATGCCTGCGACATTCCGACCACCGCACCAGCCACTCCGCAAAGAGCTGCCAAGAGGCCCGCAGCGCCAGTCGGCAGTCTACGGGGATGGATTAGAAAGATACAAAAGCATATATATACTATGCAGACAACGCAAAAAAAGGGATCCCGGCGATCACCGGCGTCACTAGAAAAAGAACAGGGGCGGGCCATACGCACTTGGAGGGGGTGTCCCAATCTGTCAGGTTGTATCCTCCTAGTCGGCCGCCTTTGCGCCGGAATATGAAATGTTCCTCGGCGACGATGACGACGAAGAACGCGGTCCAGTAACTTAGGATGGACAAGAAATTGTTGAGGATGACGCTAAAGTGCTCTCGTCCAGAAACACCAGCGACAGTGTAAATGGCAAACACGAAGACGACCCAGACAAAACGGGGTATCAGCGCAAAGGGACGGCCGAGCGCCTGTATGGAGAGTGCTGCCGAATACGTATTGGGAATATTGTTGGCACTAATGTTAGAAACATGTGAGCACCAGACAGGATCGAGGAGTTCAAGGAACGAACATCACACTGAAAGCCAACAGCACAAGGATGAACTTTCCACCACCTTTCCAAGGTGCCAGCACTTGCGCAATCAATGCACCTGTGTTCCCACCCGGGCCAAAAGCGGCAACGTATGCGGGGCCGGTGATTGTGATCAACGAAGCACCCAGGACCATGGTGAAGACGGTCGGGAGGAACATGCCAAGAAAAGTCAATAGGAACACGCGCCAGGGGTTCGAATCGGCGGGTAGGCGGACGTTGTAATCCGCAGCGATCGGTGCCCAGCCCGTGAGCGCGCCAAAGACGACCGATCCATAACTGAGTACATCCGCGCTGAGTGCTCTTCCAGTGTCCTCGAGCGAATTTTGCGCATTCACGTCGTATCCAGCTTTGCTCCCGAGTCCGTACAGACAGGACATGATGATCAATGAGAGCATCCACGCGTAACGCTCGTATACGTGGACCATGTCGTAACCGACGAAGCAAGGAACGAGAGAAGAGACGCCGATGATAACGACGCCAGCAACAAGGGGAAGCGTATTCGCGTTGATCGAGGCGAGCGTTTGGCCACCAAGGATGACGGCTATTGTAGCAAAGCCGAGTCTCAAAACCACGGGTGAACGAGGTTAGCAGCAGGCAATGACAAGACTTACTGAGTGATAATGTTGAGGACAGAATAACAGATGCCTCCCAGGTATCCTGAGCTGTAGCGGACGATGACCATCGTTCGTAAGCCGGTCTGCGGGCCAAGGATTGAAATAAAGGAGGTCGCAGCACTTCCAAGAGCGGAAAAACAAATTATAACTGCGGCGGCATGGCTGGGCTAGGTTTGAGTGTATGCTGAAATAGATGGTCGAAAACCTACGGTAGGGTGAGAGTGAAGGCGTACTGGCCCAACACACCCACGGGTATGGTCGTGAGTACCATGTTGACCGACCTGTATCGTTGGTGAGACATGCACCAAAGGTATGGAAAGTAGACTTGCCACCACATGAACAGACTACAGGGATGATAAGCACACTGTGTGTGTGCAACAGAGTGCAACAACGACAAACCTGTTCCAGAAGTTTTTTTCTTCCCTCTGGTGTTCTGGGACACGTTCTACGCCCCTCGCTTCGACACCACTGTCGAAGAGTTTGGAGAGAAGAGGTCCAAGGGCGCCAAAGCGCTTTGCTATCGCTTTGTCCAGTGCATCGTCGGCTGGGTACGCTCCGGGATCGAAGACAGTGGTACCCTTTTCTTTGTCGTAATACTCACGGCTGCCGTCCTTGGACATGCAAGGTGGAAGGGCGGACAAGACGAAGGAGGGTTCGTGGGGAGAACGAGCCACCTGCGGTCGGGGCGAGCTAGTGATTTAAGTTGTGTGAAGGTGATGCGCCGGATCAATCCGCGCCGGCGTCGAGCCGTGTCTCCGTTGTGCACGGAGTCCGGCGATAATATAGCACAGGACGTCTGGGTCCTACAATCCGGGCCCTGTCAGACAGCCAAGACATGGCTTGTGTGTGTCCGCTGAACGTGCAAAACAGGGTGGTGGTTCAGCTGAAAGTGGCATGTGAGATTTGGTAGTACTGGCCGGCTATCCTGTCTAGGAATTGATTTCACACGCCATACAAGTCAATGATTTGTGCCCTGAGCATGCGCCATGTGTACAGCCAGCGGATTCAGGCGTTTGCTTGCCCCTTTGGCATCTTGCGTCTTCCTGTTATACTCTTTCCCGCCCACACTCTGGCTATGACCGGGCCACTATGACCCCCATAACGGGCGGAGGCATGTGGTCCACTCCCGGCGACAGATGGGATAACACCCAGACAATCGGCGAAATCCACTGGGGTCCCACGGAATCCTATCTTTAGCATTCCCGCTCGCAAAGCGGATGTCATCGAATTTTGTTTTCTAGCTATCCATCTAGTTTCAACGCGTTTCGGGTGACGACACAACAAGGGCCTCTCTCGTGTTAACCGTCGAAAGCGCCATCTCTACCATCGGTACAATACACCACGTGCGGGCGACGCAGGGACAAGCTTGCTTGGGCCCCCACCCTGCCTGCGACAATTGCAGTCTTCTCCGAGGTCTGCGTCCGGACTGGTGCTCTTGGCCATCGCAAACTCGAGGACGCCGGACGCAACGACAAACATAATCAGGCGCATATATCCTTCTCTCTATCCCCGGGGACCGTGCTCGATACCATGGGCTCGAGATAGTGCATGCATTTTTTTATATAACCTCGTCGGCGTTGCTGTGGCGGCTCCCAGGGTGCCCGCTGTACCTTGTCTGCCCACTGAACCCTCTAAGTGGCGGCTTTTGTGACAGCAAGCGTCTGCACTTGTGGTGTGGGGCGCCTCGGAGCACGCGCACTAGCTCTGCTCATTTAGATTGCGGCGACACCCCTTACTTGCAGCCGCCCCCCTGTCACCTGGCACCCCCCCATTCGATGCGAACCCTACCCATGCGTCATCCGCACGTCGCTCGATATCGCTCAGCGGGTGAAATACTGGGCACGGACTCGCCCGAACTCCAATACGGCACGCATACACACGACTCCATTCAAACACCCCGGTCACCAGAACGCGTGTCGCCGCGCCCACACGTACATACACGAAACCTACGGTTACGCCCCGTTTCTTAAATCTCACTGTGTACGTTCTCATTTCACTCTACCCTCCCCGCGGTTCACGCCGAGAATCGGATGAACCACTCTTTGATCGCGCGCGCACTTTCCTCCTTGGCCCAGCCTGCGTCCCACCAACGAAAGCATGCACAAAGGTCAGAAAAGGATCGACGAGCGGATTACAAGGACACGCACGTTGCTGGGGTACATTTGGGTCCCCGTGCGTAGCGAATCCGTGGGAGACGCCCGAGAATACCTGGATGTGGTAGTTTGCTTTGTTGCGGACGAGTATGTCTTCTGCACGTCGGCGCGCGTCGAGCGGGAACGAAATGTCGTCCTCTGCGCCGTCATATCAGCATCAGCCAACAGCGTGCGGCCACGCCAGAAACAACGCACCAGAGCAGGACAGAAGGAGAGGTTCTAATGGTCGGACAGTCAAGGAGGGAAAAACACATTTTTTTAAAAAACGCACGCTTGGCCTTCTCGAAGTGGCTTTCTTCCAGGAAGGTGGGGTGACCAATCGCACCCGCGACGATGGACCCTTCCGCGGCCAAGTCCAGCACGAACGGCGCGCCGAAACAGTAACCTTTCAAAGGTCGTGATCGTTCAGCATTTTTTTCAGGAGAGAAAGGTCTATGGGGCACGCACCGACCGCGGCGTATTTTGTCGTCTCGGTGCCTGTGAAGAGCACAAGATCAGAAGGCAGGGAGACGCATCTCTTGGTTGGCCCGCTCACCGTACGTCGCCTTTACTGTCTCGAGCCACGTTGGGAAGACCTTGTTCGCGGCGGCGCGCGCCTCCTCGGCCCAAACGAGTTTGTCATAACTGGCGGGCACGTCCTGGACGGACGTCCCCAAGAAATAATCTGGTCCCAGTACGATGAACCCTGGATGTTTTAAACAGGCAGGCCACTTCAGCACGACGCACGACGCAACACACGTAGCCAAGGCATACCCCACGAGGCAAAGTAGTCTTGCAGCAGCTTGTTGTTGACGTAGAGAGACCCCCAAATGTCGGACAAGAACAAGAGGACTTTCTTGTGTGGCCCTGCGTTCGCGTTCGCGGGGGGTTCGGCGATGTAGGTGTTGAGCCCGCCGAGAGATTCGATGCGTCCTTGGGGGGTTCCCGTGTGCTTGAAGCCAGTCCAGCAGCAAGGGGAGATGGGGCCTGCGAGCGTCGTCGACATGCTGGTCAATGCAGCGGGTGTGGAGGTGATCAGCCAACGAAGGCGTATTTATCCCTGGACGAGTACGTCCATATCGGGCTCGGCGGGTTCGTCCTGACTGAACCAGGATGATTCATGGGTGGGTTATGGACGCGTCAGCTCTCTGTGGGACTTGTCATCACTCGACTGCCTCGGCCACGCCCTCGGCGATGACTGGATCGAAACTCACACCATGGCGGAGTAGAGACACCTCGACGGAGATTTTCGGTCGTTGTGGGAAACCTCATCACTCAGGGGAAGGACGATTGGTCATGTTGACTCATCAATATTTCAATGTTGAAAGCCATCGGTACAACACACCACGTGCGGACGACGCACGGACAGGCTTGCTCGGCGATACCACGGACCACCACCCTGCCCGCGACGAATGCAGTCTTGTCCGAGGTCTGCGTTCGGACTGGCGCTCTTGGCCATCGCGAACTCGAGGACGCCGGACGCGACGACGAATATAATCAAGCGCATACATCCTTGTCTCCACTCCCGGGGACCGACCGTTGGCTCGAGACAGTGCATACTTTTTTTCATATCACCTCGTCTGCGTTGCTGTGGCGGGTCCCAGGGTGTCTCTGTCCACTGAACCCTCTAGATGGCAGCTTTTGTGACAATAAGCGTCTGCACTGGCGGTATGGAGTGCCTCGAAGCACGCGTACACACGACTCCATTCAGACACCTCGGTTACCAAAACGCGTGTCGCCCACACGTACATGCACAAAACCTACGGTTACGCCCCGTTTCTTAAATCTCACTGTGGGCGTTCTCATTTCACTCTGCCCTCCCCGCGGTTCACGCCGAGAACCGGATGAACCACTCTTTGATCGCGCGCGCACTTTCCTCCTTGGCCCAGCCTGCGTCCCACCAACGAAAGCATGCACAAAGGTCAGAAAAGGATCGACCGAGCGGATTACAAGGACACGCACGTTGCTGGGGTACATCTGGGTCCCCGCGCGTAGCGAATCCGTGGGAGACGCCCGAGAACACCTGGATGTGGTAGTTTGCTTTGTTGCGGACGAGTATGTCTTCTGCACGTCGGCGCGCGTCGAGCGGGAACGTAATGTCGTCCTCTGCGCCGTCATGTCAGCGTCAGCTTCAAACGGCCGGGGGCGGACCGGGCAGCCACGCCAGAAACAACCCACCAGAGCAGGATAGAAGGAGGGGCTCTAACGGCACGGTCCCAAAGTCAAGGCGGGTAAAACACACTTTTTGAGAACACGCACGCTTGGCCTTGTCGAAATGGCTTTCTTCCAGGAAGGCGGGATGAGCGATCGCACCCGCGACGATGATCCCTCCTGCGGCCAAGCCCAGCACGAACGGCGCGCCGAAACAGTAACCTTTCAAAGGTTGCATTTGCTCAGCATCTTTTCAGGATAGAAAGGTTTATGGGGCACGCACCGACCGCGGTGTACTTTGTCGTCTCGGTGCCTGTGAAGTGCAGAAGATCAGAAGGCAGGCAGATGCATCTCTCGGTTGGCCCGCTCACCGTACGTCGCTTTTACTGCCTCGAGCCACGTTGGGAAGACCCTGTTCGCGGTGGCGCGCACCTCCTTGGACCAAACGAGTTTGTCATAACCGGGGGGCACGTCCTGGGCGGACGTCCCCAAGAAATAATCTGGTCCCAGTACGGTGAACCCTGGGTGGTTTGAACACGCAGACCATGTCAGGATGACGAACGACGCAACACATCTAGCTAGTGCGCACCCCACGAGGCAAAGTAGTCCTGCAGCAGTTTGTTGTTGACGTGGAGAGACCCCCAAATGTCGGACATGAACAAGAGGACGTTCTTGTGTGGTCCTGCGTTCGCGTTCACAGGGGGCTCGGCAATGTAGGTATTGAGCCCGCCGAGAGCTTCGACGCGCCCTTGGGGGGTGCCCGTGTGCTTGAAGCCAGTCCAGCAGCAGGGGGCGGGAGGACCTGCGAGCGTCGTCGACATGGCTGGGTGTGAAGGTGACCGGCCGACGGAGGCGTATTTATACAGTACAACCATATCGGGTTCGTCGGGCCGTCCTGGCTGAACGGACGCGTCAGCCGTTTGTGAGACTGATGGCGATGGGGATTTGCGGTGGTCACGCGATCCCCATCGACGTGACATGCAAGCCACCGAGACGAACACGCGCAGGCCAGATCGGGATCAGAAGGCAGCCCCTGTGCTTGTCTTGGATGTTGGGATGCCCGGAAAGGATCGCCGGTGCGATCGGGCCTGTGCAAAACACCCCTGTCTTCGATGACGCGTCGCCGACGGTGATTGGACGTGGGTGGGGGCACACAGCTTTGGGTCGGGGCCGGTGCCAGCGTGTCGGAGCACACTCTTCGGCATGACTGGATAATGCAACCCTCGGACGTCTGCACATCCGCCCTGGTAGAGGTCATCGCGACCGTCACGTGCGAGGGTGGACACGCGTGCAATGGGCTGAACGGCTGACGAACAGGCCAGGAGACGAACAAACTACCAGTCGTGCTTGGGTGTACTATGAAAAGAAATACCGACATCCTTGTCTTTGCGCACATACAATCATTCCGCCCTTGGGCGCGTCCTGCAAAGACAAGTGCGCCCGTGGGCTCTGCATCGGTTCAACAGCCTGCCCGCGGGACAGCCGAGTTTTGGTGGCCGCGGGGACGTGCACGACAAGGATAGAAGGTTGTGTGATGAGAGTGCCATGCAGACAAGTCACCCCCTCCGGCCACTTCGAAGACGAGTGGTACGCGCTCCTCGAGCCGAAGCTAGTCCCATAAACATTTGGATCGCATCAACGCAGAAACACGAACGAGGAGATGTGCGGTGTCCATCGAGAAGGATCGAGGATGAGTAAGCAGCTCGCGTCATCGAATTAGGCTGGCTGTGTCAACCCCACCACGTTCTCCCCTTCACCATGGCCGACAACGAGATCAACATCAACGTCAAGGGTATACCCCGCCCCACCGTCCCTTGCCATCTTCTCATCCCTTCTCGTCAGGTCCGAGCGAGCTCAAGATCCAGATATCCATCACCACAGACAAGACCGTTCTCGATCTCAAGCGTGCCATCGCCGCCAAGTCTGACGTCGAGGCAGATCGACAGAGACTCATCTACTCAGGTCCGTGCTTCGCCACACCCTGCGACCGAATATGTTCAGTATTTCTCCCCCGCATAGGCAGAGTCCTCAAGGTACTCTTCACCGGCGTTCGTCCACACGCCGTTCGACTGATCGCTTCGTCGCTTCCTTCAGGATGAGGAGCTGCTGTCTGTCTACAAGATACAGTCGTCACATACCATCCACATGGTCAAAGGCGCCGCGCGCGCTGCCACGTCTTCCGCCGCCACCGCTCCTCCCTCTCAGCAAATCCCCACGATGCAAGCCGGCCAGAACCCATCCGACCCCCTCACCCTCCTCAATGGTTACATGGGCCACGGTCTCATGGCCGGTTTCAACCCGTTCAACGCCCTGGGCGTCAACCAGAACGATCCCAACATGGTCCGTGTCTTCCAGTGCAGCATTGCCTACCGTGTCGTCCCGACCGAGTGACGCCCGTTCTCGCACAGATTCAGGGCATGATGCAATCGCCCGAGTTCCTACAGCAAATGTCGACTCTCATGTCCAATCCCGCCATCCTCGACCAAATCATCGCACTCAACCCACAACTCGCCGCGGTGGCACCCCAAGTGCGGGAAGTCTTTCAAAGTGACCAGTTTAGACAGATGGTGTCGGTAACGTTTTCCTCTCTCCCGCCTTCCCTCCGCGACGGTCGAGTGCTCGTGTCGACTAACTGCCCATCTCGCTCTCATGCAGATCGAATCCTGAGGCGTTGCGCACCATGATGCAAATGTCGGCGATGATGCGCGGGGCTGGGCTTGGGGGTGGCCTACCGGGTACTGGCCCGGGCGCGTTTCCAGCACCGGGGGTTCCCTCGGGTGGCGTGGCTGGCACGGGCGCGACGACAGCGACGACCAGCCCCACCTCACCACCCGCCACGACGCAGCCCGCCGGTACGCCTGGGACGGGTGCCAACCCGGGGGTGGGCGCCACTGGTGCCGGCCTGCCAAACCCTGCGTTACTGCAGGCTCTCCTGTCTGCAGGGCCCTTTGGTGCCGGTCTCGGTGGTGGGCTTGGTGGTGGATCTGGTGGTGGCGCCGGTGGTGGCGGGTTTGGCGGCGGCACCGGTGGTTTCGGTGGCGGGTTGGGTCCCTTTGGTGTGCCATCCACTCAGACGGCTCCGGCAGACACTCGACCGCCGGAGGAACGGTTTCAGGTACAGCTCCAGGTTCGTCCATGTCTTTCCGTTCGATGCCCCCTTCTCACCTCCGCCAAACTTGAAGCAACTACAAGACATGGGGTTCACCAACGCGGCTCAGAACGTGCGTGCGCTGCTCGCGACGGCCGGGAACGTGCACGCAGCGATAGAGTACATCTTGAGTGGCGGTGGTCTTTGAACGCCACGCAAGGACCTCTCAGTCACCGTTGTTTATCTGTTGTGTACGCTGCACGTTAATGGAATGCTCGAACATTGCCTGAAAGTCATGCGGTGTCACTATCGCGTGTGATGTCATCCTCCCCGTCAGGACGATCTCGTTCTGCGATGACGAACTTTCTTTCAAGTAGACTACAACGGGAGATGTTAGATTGGGTACACATATTTACCGACCGCGAGCATAAAGCGACAACACCGTTCTTGCATGCGCACATCCGGTCCCTATTCGTCCTTGGCTTCTTTATGCCCCAACTTCTTTCGTTCGGCGACATAGTGCTGGCGCTTCTCCAAATCTTTTCATGGATCAGCATCAGTCTTGCATGTCGGAAGCCAGCAAAGAGGAACACACCGTGCGCCCACATGGCCGCTCCGATCCTGTTCGAGACCGTGAAGACGAGCCCGACCAACGGGATGTCCTCCAGCAACGCGGCGGTGAACCCAAACACTCGAAACGTGGCGTCAACTCGCCTGTGGGGGGGAGGCGGCAAACCGAAGAGAGAGCACGTACGTCGGTAGTCCCACTTGCGCTCCTCGATGAAGACCGCCATCTCGTGTGGCGTCATCTTCTTGGCCTTGAAGTACTGTTTTTTTTTTTCATTCGACGGTGTGGGATCAGAGACGCTGACGGAAAAAGCAGAACACGCGGGCAGTTTGCTCACCGGTCGGTGGAGGTGCTGCGCCGTCCCCAGGGCCTTGAAGCCGGCCGCCAACAAGGTGCCCACGAACGGGTACAAGGACAGCGGGAGAAGGAGGACTGGACGCGCGGGCGCTTGAGCGACCCCCGCATGGCGCTTCGAAAGGAGGGGGGGGCGAAAACGCACCTTTCTTGATGACGACGCCGGCGGCCCACGTTTCCATCGCGTTGCCGATGCGCGCGCTCAGACTGTCGTGGACGACGGGCGGCACGTCCCATTCCTCCACGTAGGGCTGCCAAAAGTCGGGGCCCTTGCCGCGGGAGGCGACCGTCTGGTCCCAGGCGCGCCGGCGGGTGAGGCGGATGTTGCGAGCGAGGAAGAACGAGATGATGGACGTGACCTGGGTGCCGAGAAGCAGGATCGCCATGTCTGAACGAATCGCACAGCGCTCTTGTGAGCGCTATGATCGAGACGGGAGGAACGATGAAAGACGCGCACAGGTGGACACGCTGAACGGCAGCCTCAGCCCGAGAAAGGTCTCCTCCGAGAGGTCCTCGGCGGTCTGGGAGAGGCGCGCGATAAAGTTCAAGGAAAACAGGGACGAAGGGTGGTTCAGGATGGCCCGCAAGACGTGCCTTTGGATCCTGTATGTCAGACACGTCTTTGGGGAAAAACAAGTCAGTCCGAGCGAACGGCATGCAAAACGTGCTCCGAGAACACGCACCCAGACGAATCCGACTACGAGGCCGCGCTGCACGCCATGCTTGCACTTGTCCCAGGCAGGCTTGTAGAGCGACTCGTCCGTGCACAGTCTGTAGGCGCCGACGACGACGTAGGACGGGGGAAAGGTGAGACGGAGCGTCGCCCGCTGGAGGTTGGCAGGCGCAGGGTCTGATCCAGAGCCGCTTGCCATCGAATGGCGTGGTCGAGGTTGGGAAAAGGGAAAGCGCAGCGCCTCCGACGTGTGACTCGGACACCACCATCCGCGCACGATGTCAACGGTAGCCGGCAACTCTACCAAAGGGGATCCCGGCCACGACTCGCGATTCTGTTCATGGCTCCAAGGTTCGACCCAGACGTTTTGAGGCTCTGGACCTCGTTCGTGTCTTTGTCCGCCTGTCTGCAGATAGCCGACGTCACACAAACAGCCGTATGTCGAGCGTCAGGACAGGTCTTAATGGGGACGTGCGGGATTCCAACGGGGCGCTCTCGATTGCAAGTGACCTCGCGCACCTTCGCAAGTCAGCAGCACAGAAATGTCCGACGGCCTTCACCTGGTACACATCGACCTCAGCAGTACGCATCTCTGGCGATCGTCTCAGAGGAAGCGACTCGGCTGACGTCCTTGCTATAGTCATCAGGGCGGACCTACCGGGCTTTACGAGCGAATGGTCCAAATGCTTCGTCCAGATCCGCGTCGATGGCGGCCCAAATCCCGTACGCACCAAGCCAACGAAGAGGGCCGGAAAGCACGAATGGGGCGAACGATTTCTGCTGTCAGCGTGCCTCCTCTTCTTTCTGTGATCGCTTCTCGAGACTGAACGGACTATAGACCCGCACGCTCCGAGACGATCCTCCGATTCGAGTTGAAACGGAGAGCGCTACTACGCCAGCACTCGTTGGCCTTTGCGGAAGCCCCAGTATCCGAACTCTTGTCGAGTCACCAAAAATCTGGAGGTATGGGCGACTCCATGCATTCTACTCTTCTCCTGGATGAAAAAGATGCATGAGCAGCACGAGATCATGATCTTTCCATACACCTCTTGCCATGCCTCGAGAAAGAAGGTGGGATGACGGACTCCTGGCAACTGCACATACGATTACATGGGACAGAAAACCCCCAACAAGCAGTGGAACAACGGCCGCCCGACCGTATTGAAAATTGCATGGCGGAAATCGTTGTAAAATTGGAGGCCTTCATGGCAGTCGGTGATGCCGTCGCACAAGTATGGCGACCTTTGATGTTGACAACACTGACCGTCATATCGCCCATAGATAAACCCGTATGCGAACGTGGCATGGAAGATTGTAACCGCCTTCTACACGGTGCTGGATGTATGCTTGCGCGCCCTCGATGCTTTCTGACGCGACCCAGATTATCAAGGGACAGGTGGATCGATACGCGAGGCTGGAAGATCTCAGCATGTTAATGAGAGACTCTTACGCGTTCGTCGAAGATATCCGATCTTTTCCTGAAAGAATACCCCGCATCGAAGCGACCATCCGTACCCTTCTATCTCAAACTGTCGAATGCACCATGTTCCTCCGGGAGTGCAGTGGACATGGCTTTGGAGGTGTGCCCCCATTTTCTTGTCAGCACTTTCCTCCAAGTCTCGAGCGGCCCATCGATAGAGAGGTTGGCGTTTAGTGCTTGGACGGATCGCCAAATCAACGCTTTCGCGCAAAGCTTCACTACGCTCAAGCAATCGTTGGAGACGGGCACTTCGATACAAGCAGCACTTGTCTGTTTCCGCCTTGACGAGAACGTCTCCAAACTGCGTTAGGCGCGTCCTAAACATTCTCTGAATTGACATTACTGACGACGGTAACGTTTGTTTGGCCCCGTTTTCTTCAGTCGACGCACAGGCCTTGTCGAAGCTCGGGCCGGCTGACATGGACGATGCTGTGCGATCCGAATGTCTCCCCGACACACGCATGGACATTCTTGCCGAGATCTTTGCGTGGGCCACTATGCCGTCGTCCGCCGTCGACGGCAACGTTTATTGGCTACACGGCTTCCCTGGCTCGGGCAAGAGCACGGTCGCAACCTCCGTGGCCAACATCTTTCGAGACCTCCGCCGTCTCGGCGCGTTCACGTTCTTCACGCGTGGCGTCGAGGCTCGAAACGACCCCGCCCTGCTCGTGCGCACGCTGGCGTACCAGCTTGGCGAGTTCGACCACCGCATCGGCAGCGCGATCGCTAGGGTCGTCGAGGAAGTCCCGAGCATCCGACAGGCCCCGCTGCGCTGGCAGTTTCAAAAGCTGCTCGTCGAGCCGTTTTCAAACCTCAGGGATCATTACCTCAGGGAAGGCCCTATCCTCGTCGTGATCGATGCTCTCGACGAATGCGGACGATCTGGCGCGCGCGAAGAGCTCCTCCGGGTGCTTGCGTCCGAAAGCTCACGGCTGCCCAAGACCGTTCGTATCTTCATCACGAGTCGCGCAGAGAGAGACATTCGAAGCGCGTTCAACGCCTGCCCGTACGTCCTTGTTCGCGAGATCGACATCAACTCGTCCACGAACGAAAAGGACGTCCGGACGTACATCCACCATCAGATGGTTCGCATCCGACTGGAAAACGAGTGGTTGGACCTCCCTTTTGATTGGCCTGGGCAAGCGCGGACCGACGCCCTCGCGCTGCGAGCCTCTGGCTTGTTCATATGGGCTTACACCGCCTGTCGGTACGTCGAAAAGGGACAGGATCCGGAAGAAAGGCTCTCCCAGCTGGTCAACTCTGCTCTGTACGCGGACGCCGAGGCTGCTCTCGATGGGATATACATCACCGCTCTCGAGTCGGCCGGGCGATGGGACGACGACGCGTTCGCCACCGACTTTCGTGAGATCATGGGTCTGGTCATCGTTGCGCAGAACCCTCTCACTGCACACACGATCGACAGCCTGAATGTTCGGCCGGGAGGCAGGAAACAACGGCCCTGTCTACACACGATCAGGCATCTAGGAACAGTGTTGCAGTGGGCACAAGACCAACCTATATGCGTGATGCATCCCAGTTTTGCAGACTTTATCACGGAGAAGCGGAGGTGTGGCTCGGACGCATGGTTTATCGACCGTCACGCACACCACCTGCGGGTCGCAAGACTTTGTATGGCTCAGCTGGGGAGGGTACTGAAGAAAAATGTGTGCGGTCTAGAGTTGTCGACGCTGAGCTGGAAGGTGGAACTCCCAGAAGACGTCGCATACCCCTCGAGACACTGGGTCGATCATCTGTGCAACTCAGACGCGCTCAGTGAAGAGGCAGTTTCAGACGAAATATATGCCTTTCTGCGTTCGCATTTTTTGCATTGGATCGAAGCGATGACCCTGATGAGAAAGGCAAGACAGACGATCGGACTAATGGCACGACTCAAAGAATGGCTCGATGTGCGTGTCTCGTTTCCGCTTTGCGCCCTTTTCTGAGCTAGATCGATCAGACGTATTGTGTGGGCCATGAAGCACTTTGCGCCTTTGTCAAGGACGCTGTTCGGTTCTGTCAGGCTTATACCCACGTGTACGAACAGCATCCTCTTCTCGTCTACCAAAGCGCACTTCCGTTCACTCCGACGGCTACTGCAATATTTCAGACGTTCAAGGATGACCCGGGCATTCCCATCATTGCGGGCGGGTTCCGTGAACATTGGTCTCCCCTCCTCATGGAGTTTGGCCGGCCGGGAAAGAACGTTACCGCGATCTCGTGCTCGCCTGATGGTCGATACATCGCTTCTACGAATTCGGGGACGATCTCTATCTGGGACTCGACGTCTGGAGAACTCGTCACTAAGCCAATGCAGTCGGGCGGGCCCGACTTTACGGCCATCGTGTTCTCTCCTAATAGCCAGCATGTCGCGTCCGGGTCGGCGGATGGCGTGGTGAGGTTGTGGGACGCGTTATCCGGGGAGCAAGTGGTCGGGGCGTTGGAACAACACAGCAAAGTCATCTATGGCCTTGTGTTTTCCAACGATGCGCGCATGCTCGTGTCGGCGTCAAAGGATCAGACGATCGTCGTATGGAACGCGGACGACGGTTCAATAGTACATGGTCCGCTGACAGGGCACCAGAAGACGGTCCTTGCGCTTGCATTCTCTCCCGTTGGAACGCGCTTTGCATCGGGCTCTCGCGACAGGTCTATGCGTATATGGGACGCTGCGAATGGCGAACAAGTCCTGCCACCGATCATCCACCGAGGGGGTGGCGTGACTTCGCTCGCATATACTCCAGATGGGAACAGGATCATTTCCGGCTCCGACGACTGCACGATCCGCGTCTGGAATGCGCACGACGGCACGCTGCTCTACAACCCACACGCTGCCTTGCAGCCCTCCCTGTTCGTCCTCACCGGTCACAAGAGGGGCGGCGT
>JBBPTT010000916.1:0-14698 GCA_038094175.1 Boletellus aff. lepidospora
CCCGGGCCCCCGGACCCACGTGACCATTTCCTTTTATGAAGGCGACGAGGGCGCCCGAGGGGAGCGCACAGATGGTGATGGGCGAGGAAGGGTGGCCCCAGGGCTGTGGCCGGGCGGGCAAAGTCAGTCAGTCGGGTGAATTCGGGGGAGGAAGGGAGGAAAGGATTGTACCGTTTCTGGGTGGACGGTTTTTCTGGACAAGAGACAGAGAAAGAGGCGGGATGAGATGAGAGGGATGCTGGAAGGAATGCTGAGACGCACACGGTCGTGAGGTTGTCCAGATGGTATAGACCGCTTCCGCCGATCACGCCAATCAGTACTGTAGCGCGGTCGTGTTGGGACTGGTTCAGAACATGCGTGGTCGACATACCGTTGTCGGACGCCATGAGTGGGGACTTTTTCTGGGTAGCTTACCGGCGGGGGATGTTCCCTGGCGGATGTGGTGGACGTTCGAATCTGTCCTATAGACAGACACCGATATGATAAGATAAGCATCAGCGTCGCGCACCATATTCGATAACTCGTGATCATGATTACGCGGAAGGTTACGATACAAAAAAATACCGCGACACAGCCAAAACGTGTCACCAAGTCGAACTAATACAATAACACGGACCGTTAACCCATTACCATCACCACAACAAAACCTTGTCAGGCCACATACAGTTGCACGCGCAAAGGTACCTCGCATCCCACCTCGCCAGCAAGTTTCGGCCTCGGAAGCAGCCCCCTCCCAATCTCAATCTTGGAATCCACGCCGTCGCGCAACTCAAACACAAAGTGTTTGACGAGCACCATCAGCACCACCTAAAATAAAATAAAAAGTCAAAAAGAAAAGGGTAAGCAAACAAGCACGACAAAGAGCTCAAATTGTCCACGTTCCTTGATCTCCGTCACTGCAAAGTTCCTCCCGAGACACGTCCGCTCCCCGTTGGAAAACGTGAGCAGGTGCCGGTACCCTTGCACCTCCTTTACCTTGGCGGGCGCGTCCTCGAGCCATCGGCTCGGCCGGAAGACCTTGGCGTCCGGCCCTCAGATCGCGGCAGAGCGGTTAATTGACTCCATCGAGGCAGCAACGAGCGTTCCTTGAGCGATCACCAGATCGTCCACGGACTCCCCGGATTGGGTACGGACGGGCTCGGAAAGCGGGATGACGTCGTCCTCGACAGCCTGCAAACGTCACCATGTGATCAGTCCACACAACACACGTGGAGAGAACAAGTGACATGCCACGCGCGTGAACTCGGACAAGGCCGGGTGAAGGCGGAGGACTTCGTGCACGACGGCGTCAAGATAGGGGAGGTCGTTGGCAAGTTGGTCGTATGTTGGATCTGGGCCATACTCCAGAAGCTCGTTCCGCAATCTTGTCTGAACATCCATGTTTCGCGATAACTCGATCAGTGCCCACTAAAACGGAAGGGAGGTCAATCAGAGTTCAGAGGACGTATTCGCGTATTTTACCGTCATGCTAACTATAGGAGGGAACCAGGTCATGCTGACAATGATGTTGTAAACGAAGCTGCGCACCTGAGGTCGTTTCATATCCTGCCAGGAGCAACATTTTCATCTATAAAACGAGGTGTTTGATCAACTATACCCCTTGCGCCACAGAAGGATTTACCTGCGCCATCACTTCCTCTTTGGTCAACCGGGATGTCGAATTGGCTCTCGAACCCTTGACTGTCGTCCGGGTTGAACATGCGAGATACGTTTATGTAGAGAACGCCACGTACTGAGCAGACCAATGATGGATCTCTCCTCTTTTTCCCCAGTCAGTCCTGCCTCCATCTCTTTGCGTGTTCGGGCCAGCAGCTCAGTCGAAATTTCCTCCATCGCCGCGCTGAGCTTGTGGATTTGCCTCTCGCGTGACGTGGGTACCAGGATAAGGAACGGAAATACCTGCGACAAGAGAAGGAAGCCCGTGTTAAAGGCGGAAACGTGTGGAGAGGCACTAAACGTGTCAGCGAGCTCCGTGACGGGCGTGCGTTTGCCCTCGAGGGCTCCAAAATTGTGGGAAAAGCCTGCGAGACCAATGATGTCGAGACTGTGATGATGTTCGTCACCAACTATAGACATTTAGGGGTAGACGGACGATAGATGGTTCATCCTTCGTCAGTGACAAATTAGAGACTGAGAACGAAAGGGGGTTTCACCGAACGCACCATTTTTGTACCTCGATGAGAGCATTACCATCAATGTTCGATTCGATGAGAGAGTCCCAAGCGACTTTTGCCTTGAACAGTCCTCATCAGACAGGAAGTTCTATGCACGAGACAGAAACATGACCTTGTATGCCGAGTCATAGAAAACCGACGTCAAATTTCGAATGGCGGCAACGCTGAACGCAGGAGTCAACGACTTGCGTTGTCTAGCATGAAACAGTCAGCATTTCCTCCCAGCGGTGAACAACCCATTGCATACGTACCTGCTATGATCCTCCCCATGTGCCCATATCAGTCCTTTCCCAAACTCGATCTCAGTGTGAGTCTCGCTTGGATACGGTCGTCGTGAGATCAAGCACGTACGTAGGCAGCGTGCCTTTTCTTGGTCCACGGGATCTGAATGTATGTCCACGTTTCCCTGGCGTGAAAATGTGCGATTGCCTTGGGATCGCACAAGATGATCCTCTGGGTTCCCAAGGCCGACGGAACTGTGTACGCGGGCCCGTATTCTTGAGCCCATGCTTCGTACATAGCACCAGGGTCCTCAGCGTCGAAGATGCGTCTGCCAATGCCATAGGCAAAGTTCTCGCTGGACGGTCCTCGCAGCTGCGTAGTGTGAACTTTGCGACGAGATGTGCGGAGCCAGCGAAGAAGGATCCATATCGCTGTGCAGATGATGGTGGCTCTTAACGCAGGCCAATGATGGGAACTAAGCTGGGACTGAAAAATCTCTGCCGTCTGAGCTGTGAAAGATGACAGCACATGAAGAGACATGGCTGGTGATGTCATTGAAATTAATGGCTTACATAAATACCACTATTATCGAGTATATAGAATATTGTTGGGTATATATAACTTCATACAAGCCATGCCTGGCCAAGTATGAATATTATGGACTTCCAGGGACTCACTAAGGACATAATAGAGTGCTCTGGCCACTTTTGTTCTATTTCTTTCCTCTCAAATACTGTTGCAATTCTCATAAACTAGTCTACTAATAGAAGGAAAGCTATGGTAATGACTTTCTACACACCTATAGTGGTACATGTATTCATTATAATCAATCATGTGGATGTTATAAACATTTTTGTTCATGGTTCAGATAGTGGAAATGATCACAAAGTTAATTTACAGTGGCTCAAAAAAGTGTCCCAATGTTGTGGCATTTTGGACAAATGGCTTAATTGCCAGAGATATAGGACAAATAAGACCAAACACTTGTAGGATGGAAGATAGTACTTGCTCTTGGCATCCTAACCCCACTTAGATTATGTGATTTGGTTGTCATGGCACTGAGATATAGCCATTTTAAAATGACATATCATTGGGACACTTATTTGAGCATCATTCTACCACCTATTATTTGGTGAATAGCACAACAATTTGACAGTTTCTAATGGATACTATGCCTTGACCCTAGTTACTTATCTAAATTACATAAACTCCTGATATATAAAGAGTATATATCCTGTTTAGCTACTCCATCATCATCAAGAAATCCATTTTTATCTCCATTAAAGCTAATATCTTCTTCTTCACTGAATCTGATCTCTTTATTCATCAGATTTCCTCTCAAACTAGTCTAGGAAAGTCCACTGTGGCTAGGGTCATCAACAAATGTCTTCTTGAGAAGGAAAACATCAAGCTAGGATGTTTTTCTAAGCTTTCTTGTATTGATAGAAGGTGGTTTATCTCTAGTATTTCTACTGTGAAGGCTGAACATGCTGTGTGGGTCACCCATCTTGTCAATTCTACTCTCCTCTGTCCCATCTCTTCCTAGGCTGTTCACAATGTCCTCAAGTCTGTTTCATTAAGTAATACAATCAACAAAAGGAAGCCTCTCTTTCTGCCAGGCATAGAAAATAGTGGCTAGCTTTTCTTTCAAGCACTAAAAATGAGCTGTGGAGGGCTAGACTAGGGCCATTTGGTCATATGAGATGAAGATCAACATGATTGTATCAGGTGAAGGGAAATATTTATATAAAGTGTCCAACAAACCTTTGTGGGATATAGTTGAAGGAGGTTCCTTGGTGGTTTGGAGATGTATAGGATGGAATAGTGTGGAGATTCTGGTAGAGGTGGAGGGCAAGATGATTGCTGAACAACATGTTTCAATTTTGGAGGATAATCTGCTTTCATGCATGGAGAGTTTGAGGATTTTTAAGAAGAGCATCATTCTTCAACAAAATAATGGCTCCAAGCACTCTCCAAAAGTGCTCAATATTGGCTTGGTTTTCATGGAATTAAGTTTTTATACTTTCCAACTCAGTCTCCAGACCTTACCTCCATTGAACAGATCTGACAAATACTGAAAAAAAGTTCAACAGCTATCTAAGATTATCTAGAGGAGAATTGGAACTTTGAAAGAGGATTATAGTGGAGTGGAGTAAGATTGATATTGGAGAGTGTCAAAGATTGATAGAAAACATGCCCAGAAGGATCAATGCAGTGATACAGGGCAAGGGAGGCACACTAAGTACTAAAAATGCAGATTTGAAATGATGCTCAAATAAGTGTCCCAATGACATGTCATTTTAAAATGGCCATATCTCAGTGCCATGACAACCAAATCACATGATCTAAGTGGGGCTAGGATGCCAAGAGCAAGTACTATCTTTCATCCTGCAAATGTTTGGTTTTATTTGTCCTATATCTCTGGCAATTAAGCCATTTGTCCAAAATGCCACAACATTGGGACACTTTTTTGAGCCACTGTATAGCCTGAAAAGACAAACATCATATCTGTAGACAGAAAGAGTTGTAGTGGAGGCATAATGTGTGAATAAGTGGCTGTGAGCACTCTTACATAATGTTTACATGTGTATCTTACATTTTATAGCAAAGTTCAAGTATCTTTCCCTTTGGTTTGGTGAGATTCCACCTTCACCACCAAAAGTAAAAAAAAAACTGTTACAATGAGGTCATCATTTTAAAACAGCCATATCTCAGGAACTACTGGGAAAAATCACATAATAATTTGACATGCACCTAGCCAAGAGTACCATCTTTATTTTACCTCACTACCACTAAGTGTGATTCCCATGCCCTCAGACACTACAAATCAGATGTGTCAAAACAATCAAACATTGTAACAGTTTTTGGAGTCACTGGAAGAAAGATACAGGAAGATAAAGAGAAAATCATAACAATCTGTGAAGACAGTATATGGGAAATACAGGAATATGCAGTGATGTGAGAGAATCACTGTAGGAGTGGAGTGTCCAACAAGGAAATGGGCACATCACAGATCAGGGGAAAATAGGGGGCATGGAAACTGGGTAGGATCCAGGTGAAAAATGACTATCAGAGGAGTAAATGGAATCAATGTCATATTGAGAAGGAGAAGAAAAACTCATCAAGGTGATCTCCCATCATCACACCATCCAGGTTGTGGTGTTTCTTGTAACAATCCAAGGGGCAGTGTTGTAGCTAGGAGTATGTACCATTTACAACTCTACCAAGGCAAAGTGAAATTCCCACAGTGGTTGGCAGTACACTTCATGCACTATGATTGAGGTCAACATGGGAAGTTTTTGCAGTCACTGTATTTCCTCAGCTAGTTCTATGCAATCTACATGTTGTTAGCTTGCATCCATTAGGCCAACAGAGTTTGGTTAGTGTGGCTCTCCTATGTCCTTGTGCTACACTTCAGAGTGCATGCTTCAGCTGATTAGTTCAACCAATTTCTAGATAACTCCACACAAGTGTGACACACAAGAGTTGTCTAAGACCTGGAAGAAAAAAAATGACCCAGCATACTTGGAAAGGAAGGAAAGGAAGAAAAAAAATACTACAATCAGTGTGGTATCTGTAAGTTCATATCTTTCCAGTATCACTGGAGCTGAAGGCTGAAAAATAGGTCCCATATTGACACTTTCATTCTATACACCATGATGCTAATTCTACATCTTAGCTTGCATATATGTTTTCCTTGCTAGCCTCACAGAAAGCATATATTCTTCTCACAGAGAAAGAGCTCAGATTCATATTGACTACAAACAAATGGCTAGAAGCATGTCAAAAACAACATGGAAGAAAGAGATAAAATAAATTACATACCAAGCTTGTACTTCAAAATAAATTCAAGATAGTCATCCTTTGTATAGACTGTGTGTGGGAAAGGGAATTCTTCCATTAAAGCAGAATACAAGGTGTCCAAGTCCATTCTGGAGCAGGCTTCATTCAAAGCAATGTTCAGCTGGAGATGAGCAGAAACATATAGAGTGGCAGCACACTCCAAAAGCAATATTGAACCTGTACCTAACTTGCTGAAAATAATAACCAATAATATTCATTGGACATACAAATCATGACATGGTGTCTTCCATGATCATTATTTATGATTTTCTAGAAATCAAATCAGATGATAAAGTAATTGAAACAACATTACAAAGGATGAGAGTATTTACCTTGGCCAGAAATGAGTGTAGTAATGAAGCAATCTGGCTCTGAAAAGGAGATATCAAAAAGAACAGTATACTATGCTTCAATAATGAAACAATTACAATCTAGAGAATAGATATAATATGATTCATTGCTCATCACATAATTGTTGAATAATTACTTACACGCTGGAGGACAGAAATGATAACTGATCACTCATGAACTTGTACCAATTCTAGGACACCACCCACCAACTGAAGAACAGGCATGAGAGATAATTCATCAACCATGAACCTACACCAATTCTAGGACATAACTCACAGCCTGAATAACAGACATGACAATTCATCAGCCATGAATTTAGACTAGTTCTAGGACATCACTCACATCCTAAAGAACAGACATAGGAAACAATTCATCAGTCATGGACTTGCACCAGTTCCAGGACATCACTCACATCCTGAAGAACAGACATGGGAGACAATTCATCAGCCATGGGCTTGCACCAAATTCAGGACATCACTCACCAACTGAAGAATAGACATGAATGAAAATTTGCCAGCCATGGACTTGCACCAATTCAAGAACATCACTCACCCACTGAATGACAAACATGGGAGACAGTTCATCAGTCATGGGCTTGCATCAATTACAGGACACCACTCACAGCCTAAAGAACAGACATGGGAAACAACTCATCAGCCATGGACTTGCACCAATTCCAGGACATCACTCACATCCTGAAGAACAGACATGAGAGACAATTCATCAGTAATGGACCTGCACCAGTTCCAGGACATCACTCACCAACTGAAGAACAGACATGAAACACAATTCATCAGTCCTGGACTTGCATCAATTCCAGGACATCACTCACAGCCTGAAGAACAAGTATGGGAGACCATCCATCAATTATGGACTTATACCAAATCCAAGACATCACTCACAGCCTGAAGAACAAGTATGGGAGACCATCCATCAATTATGGACTTATACCAAATCCAGGACATTACTCACAGCCTGAAGAACAGCCATGGACAACAATTCATCAGCCATGGACTTGCACCAATTACAGGACATCACTCACATCCTGAAGAACCAATGTAGGAGATAATTCATCAGTCATAGACTTAGATAAATTCCAGGACATCACTCACTTCCTGAAGAAAAAATAGAGACCTGTAAATAACTATCATACATACAAACTGTAGACCACTCACCAGCTATACCAATAGAATGAACAGGAAATCAGACATTCTAGACTTACTCCATTCATAGAACATCACCATCTATTGAATATCAGTAGTAAACAATATTGGAGTTTCAACCTCAACTGCCATGACTTAAGACCACCTACATTCTAAAAGATAGAATAGTTGAAAACATATGAGTGATGCCCTTGCAGTCAGTATACCATATTTTCCTTACTTCCTAATGGTAAAGTTCTGATTTTGAGCAGTAAATTTTTACACCCTCCATCAAACAACTCACTGACTAGGAAGCCATGTAGCAAATGATCAATGAGTTTCATAGCCACAAATACACTATCAGCTTACTTACAACCTGTAGACCATTCACAGTCAAGATAGGAATTGATGGAATATGGAAACAATACTTACAATCTAGAGATCATGAAAACATAAAATTAAAAAAACTAGATTATTAACAATTTTAAGGTTTAAGTCCATGAGACTTACCTCCTATAATATAGTTGTGGCAACATGTTCTCATTTGACAACATTTTAATTACATTACTTACCATCTAAATTTCAGGAGTTAAGTCAATATATCCATCATAATTGTCACATAACCTACAGGCTTGTGTATGAGCATTGAAGTGTATAAATGTTAGAAGTTGTAAATATAATGATACAATACCACTCACTATCTTTACCACAAAAATATCAGCTGTCAACAAACTCAATAATGGATACAGTCTCACTCACTGGCTAGGTTTCCAGATATAACATGTACAATTCAATGGAAAACCATCAATCTTAGTCTTTGACTGTATGATAAAACCCACCTCCCACTGACATATCCAGAGTCAACTGTCTATTGTTGTACCTTTCAGTATTCACATACCCATAGATGTGGAAAGAATGTTATACACTCTCTAGTCACAGATATTCCATCATCATTCAGATTTATCCTAGAGTACATCAGACTTTTGTCTAGCACTCTCATCACACCTACCTTTTCAATGCCATTTTTATGCTCATCTCAACATTCCCTTGTTGTACAGCAAGTAACATCAATGTTACAAGCTCTGGATTCAAGGCATCTGCTGTTTCTGTGATCAATGCACTACAAGATTCACCAACCTTGTGCATCTCTATTAAGATGTTAATAGAGCCAGTCTGTCAAATGAAATATGATAGTGAAGAGTGAATCTTACTTTCTAGCCTGACATATCTGGGTGAACTGCCCCTGATCACATTCAGGTATTGCTCCTGGAAAATCCTTTCTGCCTCTTCAATCACATCATTCACACTAGGATGACCCCCGGATCTGAGAGCAAGCTTCATCTTGACATCACGTTTGAACTGGTCGTACTTGCTGAACACCGCAACCACAGGAACTTTACATTACTTTTGAGCTCGACTCATATCGCATGTAACACCACATACCGTTCTTATCCGGACAGATGGCATCAAAAAATCTCATGTCGAGCGATGGCCTATCATTGTCCATCGGAACACAGTACCTGTAAAGCACATTGTTGTCGAAACCTGTGTTCCTGGAGAAGAGTACAACGAACCAGATCGCATGCAATCTATCTTGCAATCGACGGGCAGTGGCCTTCTTGCGCACAAAGTTTTGCACTAATTCTAGCTCGCCTTCATGACCAGACTCGAATCCACACGAATCATGAAAAATATAGCCGTCATGATTGGTGAACACGAGCTCGTCCTCGATATTGTGGTTTCCGCGCTAGTCGATGAACTTACACAATGAATACCGCACCATGGGCCATCGACTGACCTCCGTAGTGGGATCGAGATGTATCTGGCAGCAGTGAGGTGGAAATACTTAGAAGTGGGATCGTCCGTGCCAACCTCCTCACGATCATGCCTGTTCATTCTGTAGATCCGTGGACTCTCTGTCGTTTCACAGACCCTTTGTAGAATGGACGTCTTGCCTGCGTTTGCACGCCCAACAACGAGGACCCGAAACTTGATGTCTGGGACGCGAAAACGCAGTGGCTGCTGGCTCATGGGTGCCGTTGACGAGTCCATGCTGAGACAAGCGGGGGATTATCCCAGGAGAAGTACTGACGGATAAGGGTGACTGAGCTAACAAGCCAGCCTCGTGCATCAGATGGACGTCCATTTTGGTGGAATCCGTGCCCCTGGGCGTTTGAGTCGGTTTGACCCAGTCCGTCGAAAAGCCACTGTGGAAAGTGATGCTCAGGCTCACTCTGAACACAAGAATTAACGGAGCATACAACATGCAGACGCTGCAGTCGTAGAAGAGGTACCAAGTAGGCTACAGACCGCCACAAGCACAGTGCGGTGTTGGACCAACTTTATGACATGCTAATGGACCCCTGACACCGCATACGACAGTTGTTCTACTCACATCGCGCCATCTCCTTCTCTAGCCGAGACCCCTGCTTCATTGCAAACGAAGCAACAGGTGGTAGTGGGGCTGATTGATCTCGTATGCTGTATGCCACCGTTTCTCTTCCGCGTCCCCCTACGTACATAATTTCATGCAAACCGAATGAAAATGCGATGCTGTGCGCGCGGTGTCGGTGCAAAGGCGTGCAAGTCGGTAGACGATATCACCAATCAGCATCGTTCTTGACATGGCGAGAAGCCCCGAGTCAGAGGTTTGTAACGCATGAACAAACTCGAGTGTTCGCCTCGGAACCGTTGTGATGAACAGGCAAAGAAAAGTTGCCGGCACTCCGAGTCACTGTACTTGATGGGAAATAAAAATGTGCCCGGCAGGACCGTATGGCAAATTTCATGACAGTGATCAGTGGGAGACACCACACGTCGCTCCATGTCGATTTGCGGCGACAACGGGGGTGATCATGACTCGACGTGACGCTGTCTAGACTGTAAGACCTGTCGTTCTGTAAGGCTCGGAGTCGGTCGCGGTACCGTCGGATCCGAATCGACTCCGGATAGAATAAAGTGTATAAAGTGAATGCGACGAGCACATAGGACACAGAAAACGGCTCGGATGACCACAAGCACCCAAAGCGGCTTCTATACGATGCTCCGATACATGCCAGTGGTGAGTAGTCTGTCCTTTCGTGAGGGGATGGTGATGCATAGAATAGAGCCTACATTGTCTGACGGACCATTGGGCCGAACAGCTTGACGAGATTTACCTCTGAGTCGTTCTACTCAAGATTTGAACACGTGGAGAAGAAGGTGCTAACGTGCTAACGTTTTGCCTTCATACACGCCTTCGACAGGTTTGTGCTCCGTGAACGTGGACCGCTCGAGCGAGTCGCCAGAGGAAAGAACTGAGTATGTATAATACGACAAATGGAAGTGATTGGTCCGTAAGGGGGGAGGAGTGTGCTACACGGTGTACTAAGGTCACATGACCTGCCTAGAACGGAGTAGCGCTGCAACACTCACTATGTAATATGCATTGTTCATATGTGGAATTGGCGGCTTTGAGTCGCTACTTCCGTGTCGCACAACCTGAACGTTTGACTTGACTCGCTCTCGATTCAGGCTGATCTGGAGGTATTATTTACTTGCGTTGTGTAGCTCTTGATGCGTCCGAGTCTCCTCAGCACATGGAACAAGGTACTCACAACTTCGTGACATGCCAGCAAGGCCAACGTTTTCCATTTCGAGAGCGAGCATTGTACATACAAGACACATACGGTGAGCAGAGTGGAGCGATTCGAGACCTTTATAAAATGGGAAATGCTAGTCATAGAAGAGTGTGAACAAAATTGGCGTGCGACGGGAGTGGTACAGTATCCAAAAGAAAAGGCAGTCCTGGAATATGCGATTTCGTGGTGTAGTGCCATCGGCGCCTCTGGCAAGTCTCAGGCAACATATGGCCGGACGCGCAAAGGAAGCTTGCACCCCACCTCGCCCGCAATCTTTGGCCGTGAAAGCAATCCTTTCCCAATCTCAACCACAGAGTCTGCGCCATCACGCAGCTCAAAAACAAAGTTCTTGACGAGCACTGCCAGCACCACCTGCCAAGGAAAGGAAGAGGGAGAGCGCCCATGCCCCAGTCAGCATCGAGTCCATCGCCACAGTTCCTGTGGGCGCACCTTGAACTCGGTCACCGCAAAGTTCTTTCCCAAGCACGTCCTCGGACCGTCGACGAACGTGAGCAAGTGGCGATGCCCCTGAACCTCTTTCGCCTTGGCCGGGATTCCGTTCTGGCCAGTTGCGTCCTCGAGCCACCGCTCCGGCCGGAATACTTTAGCGTCGTCCCCCCAGATCGCTGCCGAACGGTTCACGGACTCCATCGAGATTGTCACGAGCGTACCTTTGGCGATCGTTAGGTTGTTGACCAGCTCGCCTGATGCCGTACTGACGGGTTCAGAGAGTGGGATGACATCGTCCTCAATGGCCTGCCCGACCGATATCCCACCAGAGTGCATCGACAATCGCCACCGAACAGTGCAGTGAGACCAGATTGGAGGAGACGATGAGAATGGATGATCGCCAGAGGCCAGAGAGAACATACCAAGCGGGTGAACTCAACAACAGGTGGGTGAATGCGCAGGATCTCGTGAACGACAGCGTCGAGATACGGAAGACAGTTGGTAAGTTCATCATACGTCGGATCTGCGCCATGCTCGAGAAGTTCGTTTCGCAACCTCGTTTGAACATTCGGATTCCGTGATAGTTCAAGGAGTGCCCACTGAACAACAAGCATATCAATGGACGAAAAAAATACATCATTTGTGTTTACCGTCAAGCTGACTACAAGTAGAGAGGTTTGTTAAGTCTTCCTTTGAGACAGGTGAGAAAACACGTACCAGAAGTCGTCTCATATCCTGCAACCATTAGAACCTTCATCTGATATGCAAAATCAACGGCGGGCCTCTAGCATGAGTGAAACAAGATGGATTTACCTGTGCCATCACCTCCTCTTGGGTCAAGGGAAACACCGATGCGCCATTTGCGCCCTTGACTGTTTTCGAGTTCAACACGTGAATGAGCCTGTTGAATAATCCGAGGTGGACACGCACTAAGTAAGCCAATGATAGACTTTTCTTCCTTTTCCCCGACAGCGCTCATCTCTAGCTCGTTCCGCGTTCTTGCTAGTAGCACCTTTGAAATCTCTTCCATTGCGACATTAAGAGCACGGAAGAGCTTTGTGCGTGAGGTAGGAAGGTGCACGAGGAATGGAAGTTTCTCAGACAAGAGGAAGATAACCTTGTGTTCTGCAGAGGAGCGAGGAGATGCACCGAACATATCAAAGACCTCTGTGACAGATGCATGGTTGCCTTCCAGGGCCCCAAAGTTGTGGGAGAAGCCCGCGATACCAATGGTATCAAGGCTGAACACAGTGATTGTGGGTATATCGTAACAAGTCGACAAGAAAAAAACGTACGAAATGTGGTTCATCCTTTGAGATCGACAAGTCAGAGGATAATTACAAACCACCGTCTCGTAGAACCTACCAGTTCTGGACGTCAATAACAGCATTATCCCGACCACCCGACTCGATGAGTGCGTCCCAGGCGCTTTTTGCCTTGTATTCGCGATCATCTCAGAAGACGACCAGTCATGTGCAAGAGAATACCGACCTTGTACGCTGAATCGTAAAAAATCGACGTCATTTGCCTAATCGCGGCGATGCTGAAGGCAGGAGTCAATGACCTGCGTTGTCTGATGTTCGATAGCCGGTCAGCGATCTCATTTCCCGCAAGACAGGCTCGCGTACTCGCCTCTTGTGGCTCTCTCCGTGGGACCATAGTAAACCTTTCCCGAACTGAGTCGCGGCGGTAAATAATTGGCACGATGCATGACACAATCAGTAAAATCACCACTCACCGCGTCCGCAAGAAAATTCCTGCTCGTTGGTGTCAGAACGTACGTCCAAGTTTCCTTGGCGTAAAAATGCGCAATGGCCTTGGGATCGCACAACACAATCTGCTTGCCGCCGAGCGTCGAAGGGACCTCATAGGCCGGTCCGTATTCTCGAGCCCATGCTTCATAGACGTCGCCAGGGTGATCTGCGTTAAACAACTTGTCTCCGACACCGTAGACGAAGCTCTCCCTTGGGGGGCCTCTGAGATGTGTGGTCCGGAGCCGCTCACGGAACATGCGCATCCATCTGAGGATTGCCCAGACAACGGCGCAAGTACCCACTGCGCCAAGTGCGGAACTGAGACGGAGTGCGATCAAAGCATCGTGCAGGAATGCGGGTGCCGTGGTCGAGAGTGCGTTGATGGAAATAACAGATGACATGGAGAAATTTAGAAGAGGTGGATTGTTCACCACCATGAGATGCCATTCCTCCCGCCTTTTATATGCAGTGAGGGTCAACTGACCCGTCTCAATCACTGAGTGGATCGATGTGCAAACAGGAGGCTTCGAGGCGTTCCTGTGCTGACGATGATCCATCCGTGTCATCTGACGTGTCTCATCGGCCGGCGGGAAGCCACAAGGCTCGCATCGCCGGTGCAAGGGGCGCAAAACACCATGCAACACAGCAAGCATAACATCCGGTTTGGTTAGGAAGTTGGAGCCACTCGGAAGGGTGAGGGAGAAGCGTGCCTGACTGTGATCTCGGCCCTTCCTACGGAGGAGCCGGCTACGATTTGAAGGGAAGGATGTGTCAACGACCTTGCCAGGATGTGTCGATGAACCCGCCAGCTCCGAGGAATTCCAGGTCTGCTACCCTTCTGTGGCCATCTTCCAGCTGCGCCTCGTGCGCATATACGTTGTCCCGCGAGTTCAGGAAATCCTGCGGGGACACGAAACGGGAGGATACGGATAGTACCTCGGCGTCAGTCTACCACAGAGTATACTGGCGGTGGTTAGGCCGAACGCGTCCCTTTTCCTGCAGGTGGTCAAAAAAAAAACGGATACGAAGAGCAGTCTCTATTGGCGCACGACACTGCGGGTTGTTGGCACACGGAATCACCCATTGGAATTCCACAACTTTTAGTATATAACGAGCCCATTTTCCTTCCCCTCTTCCCTCAT
>JBBPTT010000917.1:0-14698 GCA_038094175.1 Boletellus aff. lepidospora
CCGATCCGATCCGATCTGGTCCCATTCGATCCATTCCCACCGCCACCTTACCCTCGTCACCGCGTTTATCTCAGGGATGGCCCAAGGCCTTTTCGGCCGTAGACGGCGTCCCCCGCACGCTCCGGGGTTATCCCGTCTGTCACCCATCATCATTCTCCGACCCGATCCCCGAGCAAGGGTGTGTGCCACCACTTTCCAAACAAAGGTTGATTGAAAAAAAAAAAGGATGGATGGATGGGAGTGGCCGGCCACCCCGTATGAATTCCTGGCGCTCTTCCGGGCCCCCGGGTAGCCGCGTCGTCGGTGCTACGGGCCGCTCGTCATCGAGCGGGGGGTGCACGCCGAGCCATGGTTTAGCTTCACCGATATATATATATATTTCTTTTGCTCTCGCTGCACCGAGTCCCCACACACCCCCGGCCACCCCTGATGGGGCCCGATCGAGAGCGAGAGCGCGAGCGAGAACGTGCGTGACAGCAGGCAAAGAGGGTCGAGGGTTGCGCCTTATCCGTCTTTCCGTGGATGTTTCCAACGATCATGGCCCCACGCTAGTCGCCGCTCCACGACTTATCAGCGCAGTGCATCCAGCCGTGTGCGTCTCCGGCTCCATCGGCTCATTTGAATGCACGGCGCTTGGACGCCATCATCAGCCTCGCCGACGTTTCAGTCTCATCAACACCAAATGCAGAGGAAGAGAACAAGCCAGGGCATGCCGTAGATAGGTTGGGTGTGCTGGGCCCCTCCCCGCCCATCTCACATCGATCACGTTTCATCGAGTGGGGATATCCATGTGTTTTCATTCCATGCTGTGTCTGTGCTACATTGAAACGTGTGGTGGTAAAGGCTGATCTGGTCGTGTAAGACGAATCGAAAAACAAGAAGAAAAAAAGCGGGGCGTAAGCGCGACAGCGCTCTCGACTCTTTAGAGTCAGGTATCAGATACATGTCCTGGGTAAAGAAGGGAGTAAAAATACGGACGATACGAATGACACACCGAATAGCCCCGAAACGAAAAAAAAAGGATCAAAAACATAATTGTGAGGCAAAGGCGTGGACTTGACGCCAGAGAGCTGCCTCGAGTGGCACCTTGATGAGCGGCCACTTGGAACAACACGACAGTGAAACCCAAAGGTAAAAAAAAAAAGGAGAAACGTGTCTGAGGTGGCGGTCGGGATGCCCGAGTCATGCCTGGAGTGGCCTCGGACGGGCCACGCAGAACCAGAAGGATAGTAAAATAAACTTTTAGAGTGCATATGTGTAATAAAACCAGAGGCGGGGATGTGGGAGAAGAAGAAAACAAGGAACATGCGATAAATGCGGATGCGGAAACTGACGGTGTGGATCAATGCAAAAGAACGTGTACAGGGATAATCGGAAGCCAGTCCTGGTCGGAGTCAGCCGAAGCGCTACCCATTTTACCAAAGACATGCACCGACTGGGTGATCATGGGGGTCGTCAAGCGTTCCTCATGACAGACCGGGTATATGCGGGAGAGTACCGAGATTCAAGACCCAGTCGCTGCCAGACTTTGGCTGGGTCAGCCCAAGGAAGACCGTGCGATGCAAGAGGACGTCGACCCTTCTCCAGCCAAAGGAACGCTCGACCTCTGGGAGGCCCGGAACGAGTTTGCAGCGAAGTCGAAAAGCTTCTTCGACCGCCCGGCGGTCGCAGACCAGCCGTCGCTCCTCGAGCGTGAGCTGTTCGTTGAACGACTTGTAGATCGCCTCGAATACATCCCGGCAGCGGATCCCATGGGCGTTCTTGACGTCCACCTCCCAAGAGAACGGCTTCTGCTCGAAGACGATGAGCATCTTGGTCATAGTGCCGTTGGCCGCCGGTTTGTCTAGCTCAGCGTCGGTGAGTCTAGTGCGGAACCCGCAGTCCTGAAAGGCTAGTTCTTCCACTGGGAAGGCCATATCGAAGCGGAGCAGGCGCTTCGATCGTTTCGAGTCGAACGGAAGAAGTTGCCAGTGCAAATCGAACGCGGGAGGTTTCATGGGCACTGCCACCATTGATCAGATAACGTACGTAAACGATAGGCGGGTTCGTGCGCGGGAAGACGAGAAAAAAGGGGGTCCTGGCGTGTTACTCACCCAGGCGCGATCCCGGAGGCAACACGTTGGGGATGTTGTACGGGTTGCGGGCGACCTTTTTGGAGGCCAGCATCTCCCCCTCGCTCTCATACGAGTCGTGGGGCACTGCGCTCTTGACGCCCTTGAGGATAGACCTTAGCGGTCTCGCAGGCTGACCAGCGGTGGCATCCGCTCTGGACGACGAGGGCACCATGGCTGGGGTATGCGGCCGGCGCATGTCGGCCCTTGTGACTGGGCGGGAGGGGCCGGCGCACGGCTCCTCTGGGAGGGAGCAGTTCCGGAGCTTTGGGGTGTCCGGGACGGAGGTTGGGCTGTCGGATGAACGTCGTTGCTTGAACATGACCATCGTTATCGGATATTAGAGCGTCGTGGCAGAACGGAGTCGGGGGTGGGTGAGATATGGCCCTCGGGCGTGGCTGCGAGTGGGCGGGCAGCGATAGGATGGAGAAGGACCGGACCTGTAATATGAGAGTGGGAACCTATCCACGAGCTAGTGCGGATGAGGAATGACCGCCGGGGCCCGCACAGTCGAGCTCCTGAGGCCTAGAAGTGAGCGGACAAGGAGGGGAGGAGAAGGGGAGCGACGCGAGTTATAAGTCAGTCCCTCGAGGCAAGACACGAGGCCACAAATAAATAACAATCTGCCCCCAATAGAGGCACAGGTCGGCACGTGATCCACACGTGACCCTACGATCCCTCCTCGGGCGTGGCAGCGTGTCGCCACACCAGTGCAAGGCAATCTGGCCGAAAGCCCCACTGGCCCACAGCAACAAGGGTGTACATATGGGACAAGTCAGGTACAAGACACGGCCCGTGAAAATGTTCGTTTAGACGCTGTGGCCTCTTTTGGACGGGCAGGGAGCCATCCCGTGATGGCACCGGACAAATGAGGCCTGGCCACGAGCACGAGCAGTCACCAAACCGTGGCGCAGATAGCATGAGGCGTACGTGCTTGTGGTGGCATGCGACGACATTCTCTCCACCAGCCCTCGTGCCCAAGGCGAGATCTTGGAGCTCGGTGCGCACGCGGGCATTGAGGTTGGCACAAAGTTCGACGCCCATCAAGCTGAACGCGGCGAGAACACGCAACGGCACGTTGTCATCGGCCGCCTAAGCCGTCCGTGCAGAATACCCAAGTCCTGCATAAACGGGTCAGTCAGCGAGCCGAGTCGTGTGTGACGTCGCCAGGGGAAAAAACCGGGGGAGTGCTATGACCAATATCCTAGGACAGGACGGCGAAGAGACAGCTTCCCGGAGCCTGCGGTCCTCGAGCTGCGCGACTGACAGGCGTGGCGGCCTGTCCTACGTCTTGTTCCAATCCAAGGTCCAACAAGCGGCGAGACGTGGTTCCATATGATGGGATCCTGAACCGCAGCGCGGTTGGGTGCTTCGTCAATGGCTCCAACACAGCCCTGGAGCGCTCAACTGCGCAGCGCCACTCTGCCAAGCTGTAGAGACGAGCGGTAAAAAGAAAATTTTCATCAGAGCCCTGACCTGCACGTCAAGGGGCAATGCGGCTGCTTTGCCCAGCAGTCGACTCATGGTTGGAACAAGGGACGCGCAGTGCGTGAGCCTGCGGTCGAGTGGACACCAGACGTCGTGTGAACACCTGCCCTAAACCGGGCTTGCGTGCCAGCCACCAAACGATATCGCCGTCGTCGTCGTCGACGCGCGCTACGACACACGCCGTTCGCACCGACGCACGCGATGGCGACGCACGCGCTGTTCGAGACAGCCTCGGGCTACGCCATCTTCGAGGTCAAGCTTCACGACATCGTCGGCTCACAGACCAAGGCCGTGCAAGACTCGATCAGCGACTTTGCAAAGTTTTCCAGGATGGTCTCCCTCGTCAGCTTTTCCCCGTTCAAGAGCGCCGCCGACGCGCTCGAGAACATCAACGACATATCAGAGGGTGCATGTCTTTCCCCGTCTCTTTTTTCTTCTTCTGGCTCACGCGGCACTAGGCATACTGAACGAGCATCTCAGGTCACTCCTCGAGCTCAACCTCTCCAAGGGCGGGAAGAAACCTTCCAAACTCAAGCTCGTCGTGCACGACGGCTCGCTCGCCAACGCCATCTCGGACGGCACCGGCATCAAATGTGACGCCTCTGAAGACGCCCTGGAGATCCTCCGCGGCATCCGTCAGCACGCGCACAGACTCCTCCGCGGCCTCGATGCCGGCGACCTCGTCAAGGCCCAGCTCGGCCTCGGCCACTCGTACTCGCGCGCCAAACTCAAGTTCAACGTGAACCGAGTCGACAACATGATCATCCAAGCCATCGCGCTCCTCGATCAGCTCGACAAGGACGTCAACCTGTTCGCGATGCGCATCCGCGAGTGGTACGGCTACCATTTTCCCGAGCTCGTCAAGCTCGTTCCGGACAACCACCAGTACGCCCGTCTGGTGCAGCTCATCGGCGACAAGGACGCCCTCTCCGAAGACAAGCTCCCCGAACTGACGGCCGTCGTCGACGACAATACCACGCTCGCGCAAAACATCCTCGACGCCGCTCGGGGCTCAATGGGCTCGTCCATCTCCGACGTCGACATGCTCAACATCGCCGCCTTTGCCACCCGCGTCGTCTCCATCGCCGATTACCGCAAATCCCTTGTCGCGTATCTGTCCGAAAAAATGAACCTCGTCGCCCCGTCACTGACGGCGCTCCTCGGCGAGCGCATCGGGGCGCGCTTGATCAGTCACGCAGGCAGTCTGACCAACCTGAGCAAATACCCCGCGTCGACCGTCCAGATCCTTGGCGCCGAAAAGGCCCTCTTTCGCGCGCTCAAGACAAAAGGCAACACGCCCAAGGTGAGTGAGCCGGGGGCATGACCACTCCCCGGTCTCTCATCCCTTCCCTTTTCCACAGTACGGCCTGTTGTACCACTCCTCGTTCATCGGTCGCGCGGACGCGAAGCACAAGGGCCGGATCTCTCGGTTCTTGGCAAACAAGTGTTCGATCGCGTCGCGGATAGATTGTTATACGGGTAGGTTTTCTTTTAATTTTTTTCTTCTGTGCGTACACCCACGGCTCGTCTTTCACCCCTGTTGGTTCTGACGGCAGACAACCCCACGTCTAAATTCGGTGAAGCGCTTCGTGCTCAAGTCGAAGAGCGGCTCGCGTTCTTCGAGACGGGCGCACCGCCGACCAAGAACGCGGATGCAATTCGGCGGGTGCTGGATAGCCTTGCGCTAGACGAAGATGAAGAGGAGGATGAGGACGAGGAAGACGAAACCAAAGGGGAAGACAACAGCGCGGAGCAAGATAGTGACGTGGACATGGCTGACGTGGAGCCCGTGTTGCCTCTGATCGAACCCTCGCCGCCGCCACCAAAGAAGAGTAAACACAAGGACAAGGACAAAAAGAAACACAGGGATAGGGGAAAGGAGAAGGGCAAGGAAAAAGCGAGGGATGCGGAGGCGGACGAGGACGAGGAGAAGAAGACAAAGAAGCGCAAGAAGCGGCGGCCGAGCGACGCGATGGACGTCGACGACGACGACGAGAGGGAGAGCGATTTGGAAGAGGATGAGGACGAGCGACCGCCGGTCAAGAAGGTCAAGCTATCCAAGGAAGAAAAGAAGGCATTCAAAAGGGCAGCCAAGGCAGCACGAAAGGCCGAGAAGGCGGCTGCTGCCGCTGCTGCTGTCCAGATAGAAGAGGTCGTTTCTTTATCGCCATTGTCTGTGCGTGCCACGTATGTTGACGCAGGTTTGTCTGGTTTGTCAGGACGGCGTATCAACGAAGAAGAAAAAGGAAAAGAAGGAGAGAAAGGACAAGAAGGAGAAGGAGAAAAAGGGCAGGGAAAAGAAGGTATGAGTGAGTGCGGGTTCTCCTTGTTCCCTTTCTCGACACTCGCTGTACCTCTCCGTTCTGTTTCACGACCAACTGCACCCGCATCCCCAACCGAGGTCGCCGCCCGTGTGCGATTCCGCAGAGAGGTCGATCACCCTGAGAGTGAAAACGCGGAACGATACAAGACCGTACGCTGGACGGTATAACATCTAGGAGGGTGTCGGCGTGTACCGAGGGAAGATGGCGCTCGTACCAACGATCGAATGAATGTGTGTGTAATACCTATACGTTGTGGACTACTTCACGACCAGGACCCATGACATCGACATTCTTCCAGCCTGGCAATTCCCATCGTCCAGTCTCCCTAGCGATTGGCCTCATTACTTTGCATGTTCACTGGGGCGTATGGTGGCCCCTATGAGCTCACATAGGGCTTACGATGACGAGCGCAGGTGAGTACGTCAAAACGATGGCACAATCTAGGTACGTCCAAACAAGGTGAGCGGTATCCACCCCTTGCTCGACATTTGAGAATATGAAACCCAAACGCACTCTGAACGAGGACGTACGTTCCTGCCTCTCCCCAGCTTGGAGTCGGAACGGAAGCTTACAGGGAGAGAGTAAGCGGGCGTGATCAAAATGAGATGTGACGGCGAACGGAGGCAAACAGCAGCTTGTTCGGTCGGAGTGTGAACTTTGGTGGGCGTTGCCGGGACGCGACTATGTCACGTGACTTGACACGCCGTCCAGGCGTCACCGCTCTGGTGGAAAGCGATGTCAGGTACTGACAAGGTTCTGTCAGTACTCTTGACAGCAAGCTCGCTGAATTGCACATCCCGAGTGTTACAGTCAATTCCATTTAGCGTGTGGCTATATAACAGAGGCGTGACGGCAGTAGACAACTTGCATCCCGGATGCACGCCCGACAGCATTCAGAGGGAAGGGATTCAATCCACCGCGACGCGCGCCGCCTGCACGACCACCACCGCGCTCGGCGGTCCGCCGCCTCCCACCCCCGTCCCCGCTCCAGCCCCCATTCCCATTCCCATCGTCACCGTCATCGCAGCGCCAACGTCCCCGATCGTCTCACGCATTCCCTCCAGCCCCGCAGGTCCGACCACGGACCGACATGTCTCGGACAATCGCCTCATCTCTGCGTGATGGCACTCCATCGCGGGCCGTCTCGATCGGCCCACGACGACGAGCAGCCTGGGACGCGTGGAGGTCTCGGTCTCGATCTCGGCCTCGCGGAGGAGTGCGCACGCGCGGGCAATGGCGCCGTGGACAGGCGCCGGGGAGTGCGCGTCTAAGAAGCGGACGCGCGATAACGCCTGACGGAGGCCAGGCGTGCTCGCGGTCGTGTCGGACTGAGGGGACGCATATCGAGACCAGACGATCTGGTCTGCCGTTTCAGACTGGAGACGCGTCTGGGTCGACGGCTGTCCGTACACCGTATCCGGCAAACTGGTCGTCTGTTCGTGGGTGAGAGAGCGGGGGAGTGAGTGACAGTGCGAGTGAAGATCAGCCCACGCTCGCAAGGGCGTGTCGTGCTTACCGATGCCACCAAAGAGCCTTCCACGTGCGGTGAAAGCCCCGGCGGAAGCTTACTTCGGTTCAGCTTGTCCTCGAGATGCGCCACGGGTGGCCGCGCCAGGTCTTCTCCCAGGTCGCCAAGCTTATTGGCATCATCATCCACCACATCACACCACTTCACCATCCGCACAACCGTCGCCGTCGTCCTAGGATTCAAACAAAGTTGCACTACGAACTCGAGTGCCAGCCGATCGTCCGGTCCCCCAAAGAACGGGAGAAAGACGTGCACCGATCCCCCAGCGCGGATCCCCGATCGATCGACGCCCGGATCAATGTATAATGCCACGTCCGTCCGGCTTTGTGCAAACACGTTCTGTACAAACTGGGAATGGACAGTCGAAGGTGATTTGTCTGTCTTGCTCCTTGAGGTGCTGCCAAACAGGGCGTCGAACGAGCTGTAATCGCCTTTGGTGATCTTTGGGGTCGTTGTACCTGCCGCCGTGTCGGTGGTCTCCGCGAGCGCTGTTGCCGGGCACGGTAGCCACGGGAGCAGGACGAGGTGCGAGGCATGTCTGTGCGCGTGCTCTGTCACGCTGCGCGCAAAGTCGTCGTACGGGACCACCGACGACGACGTCGTCACTTCCACCTCGTTCAACTCGCCAAACATGCGGAATATCCCAAGCATCGGGTCCGTGTGGATCAGGCTGTCGGCTGCCGACGACCTCGCCATAGCAGACGTCCGGTCGGAGAGCTCGATCAGCTGCAGTGCTTCCACGCTCGCAGGGGGCAACACCGTCCTTTCGGACATGGTTGTCGTCGTCGTGGCCAACATGGCGTCCGACAGTGTGCTCCGTGGTGGACAAAGAAGGTGGGTCAGAGCCATTGCACCCGGAACGTGATCCAGCTTGTCGAGGGCCACCGTGAATCGGTGTCGCCAAGGCTGTTCCTCGGTGACGATAGACGCCTTGTCACCAGCCCGCCTGGCTTCTTCTCCCTCCGAGGGTGCTTCACTTCCACTACCTCCCGTTCGGCGCCCGGGTGGGTACAGCCACCATACGAGGGGTGTGGTGACGGATGTTAAGACGACTGCCTCCAGGACGAACATCGAGAATACCCTCTGCGACAGAATTCCTGCCTGGAGACCCACGTTCAGAACGATGAGTTCGATCAGCCTACCAAGCATGATGTAAACAGGGGTAACCGTGCAGCGGGAGCTGATAACGAACCCTTTGCAACTCATCAATGCACCAACCGTGCATGACTCGCGCCAACCATAACCAGCCAGCTTTGACATGATCATACATCCACCGAACTTTCCACAGAAGGAAAGGGAGATGATGGCGATAGTAAAGGCCCAGGTAATGCCTACGGTCTCATCTCAGCTCCAATTCATCTAATGTATCTCCCCCTAAAGAAACAGACCGTTATTGAGCAATCCAAGATTCGTGTTCAGCCCAGACGATGCAAAGAACTGTGCACAACCACGTTAAGAACGGAACTGGCAGCAGCAGTAAAGTACGCACGAGCGGAAGGAAGACGATGGAAACTAGGTCTTCAAGCTTCTCTATTAGTGTGATCGTGAGTCTACCCTCTCGCGGGATGACAAGCCCCGCAAGGAACGCCCCTGTGGATACGTCAATCGGAGCTACGGGTCCAGACAGTACATAACATACCAAAGATGGCGTTCACGCCGATGCTATCCGTGAAGAAGCTACAAGCCCAAACAAGAATCATCACCACCGTCGTGTAAAACATTGTCGGCCCGTTCTCTATGCTGCCTGTCTTCCGTGCTAGCCAGCGCATCGCGAACTTGACGGGGAATAAGAGAACAATGATGAAAGCGATGCAGACAAGCAGGATCCACACAGCTGATAGGCCAGAGCTTGCATTTGTGAGTGCCACGCTCAGCGCAAGCAGGATCCATCCGATAATGTCGTTAACGACCCCGGCTGAAAGGACAACGATGCCAACGTTTGTGCCGAACAATTTCAGCTCGGTGAGGATGCGACAAAGGATCGGAAATGCCGTGATGGAGTATGCGACCCCTGTGAAAAGCATGAAGTACGTGAAGTGCACCGAGGGGTCAATAAACCGGTGGTACAATGAGACCGACAACCCGGCCCCGAGGCTGAAAGGTAGCACGATACCAGCCAAGGATACAATGGCGGACATGCGTGCATTTCGCTTGAGGATGCTCATATCGATTTCGAGACCGACGATGAAAAGGAACAGGCACAGCCCAATGTCGGCTGTGAGAGTCAGGTATGGGAGGGACACGGGAGGAAATATGTTCTTGGTGAACCCTGGAATTCTTCCCAATGCAGTTGGACCTGGTGTGTCGTGTCAGACAATGTGGAGATGGCGACAAGAGTGGAATACCTAGTATGATGCCACCAATGACTTCTGAGATGACCTTTGGTTGTCTCAGTCGACGGAGGCCGAGAGAGAGGAGTTGCGACGTGATGACGATAATACCTATGCAGCGTCAGTGAACGGAGCAAAACTGGATTGGAGTGAGTGACTTGCCGACTTGGATGATCCACAACCGCAAAGGATCTGAGGTTGTGAACGCAGCAGGGTTTGTTCCAGTGATTAGGCCGCCCTGTTTGGGGAGATCAGCCGGATGAAAGAGACAGAGAGAACGGCAACAACCTCTCCAGTCGCCTCTCGCTTTGAGTAGGACAGAATGGTTGGACCTGAGTGAGTGAACATGACAGGCGAAACGAGGAATTGTCCCGTGCTAACGCTCGTCCGTACGCACGAACATATTATATACCAGCGTCGGGAGGTGGACGGATGTGGTATGACCGCATGAGGCTATCAACCTGTATCACGCAGGCAATGCTAGAGCCATACTTGATACACTGTATGTCAGAGGTGTCGGGAGGACGGATGCGGTATGACCGTATGAGGCCGCGGTGCGCTATCAAACCGTATCATGCAGGCAATGCTGGAACTATGTTTGGGCCTGCTCACGGCATTGGGTCTACAAGAACCCACCAACCGACCAGCGAGCGCCCCGAGCACGCCATTGCGTCACCTGTCAAATCGTGACCGCGGTCGTGGCATCTTGACGATGTGTGAGAAGCCGACAGCTGAGTTCCGCGAACTCCATAGGGAGGAATGATCAACTCTTGGCATACATGACGCGAGGAAAAAATTGCTGCTATGACATCTAATGGGTCCAGTCACATTTCACTTTTTGAGAGGCGAGATTGTGAGCGTGGAGTGCGAGTGGTCACTGTGTGAAAGGGGACAATCTGGCTTTGTCGCGCCCGTCGTAGTACATCGCGTCCCCAAAGATAGAATCACGTGCGGTATGCACAATGGAGAGGTAGGGGTTCGAGTGGGCGAATGCTCTTGTCAGGGGGGGACCGTTACGCCGACCACCGCCCTGTAGGGGCAGCACTCGAAGGGGGTGGGTTATGCAGTGGACCCTCGCGGGTGTGCGAGCGCGACCATCCAGGAGGTGGGTATCACATAACTTGGAGAAGGCAGGTGGGAATGAGGCGATGTCGCGCCCGTGCTGAAACGAGCTAGCGCCGCGCCCATCTCCCCAAGGCCTCGCCTTGTTGGGTTTATACGAACGACGCGGATGGCTTGAGCTGTCCGCGCCGTTGGCGCGTCGACCGATGTGATAGACAAGGTCTGACATAACCTCGCAAGTTGCCAAATTTGTTAGGCGGGAGGCGTAGCAGCAAGGCACGAGCACCTGGCCCCAGTACGACAATTTGGGGTGACCAGCTCTCGACATCCGTGTAGGCCGCCGTGATCGCCTCGCAGCGCAGGCTTCCACACTCTTCCACACAGTAGTCCATTTACACGTACATCCGATAGTTCACATCCAGTCGAACCGCCATCTAAAGGCCCGACTGCCATCTGCTAGTGCGTCAAGCCCATGAGAGACCAGTGGCGGTCTGTTCGATTAACTCGGGCCTCATCAGTATATGGCCCATGCTGGAAGGAGCACCGCTGACATGGCCGTTGCTAATGCCCAAATCAGGTTCTGGTGTTTTCATCGTTCCCTTGATCGATTACCCTGGGAATGAACATCAACGGCCGAACGGTTCCAACCATGTCCTGTGCGACCAAACCGAGGGCGCTGGGTCTCTTCAAAACAATTGTTCATGTAGGGCCACACCAAGCCTGCTTTTAGCGTTGGGCATGATGCCGTCCAATCGATTGACCTGCGGGCATGTGTTGTACCCACACAGCAACCATTTTTGGGTCGTGCTCGACACTGATTCGAGTGACACATCTATTGGAACCGACGTTTTTGTCATTGTTTTGATTTTGTTGCCGTCAATGTTGTGTTACGGGTGGACCGCGACGGAGTTGATGATATGTGCTCACGTCCCCGGATGATAGGAACTCGCTTTCGCCACCTTGTCGTGCGAAGCGTGCCTGGTACGAGATTGAGCGAGCAAAGCCGCAGTCCTCCGCTTGGCTTTGGGGTTCGCTCGACGATGTGCAAAAGGGCCTTCGTGGTAGCTGATCCCGCCGTACGAGGGCGGATAAGTGTAGGAACCAGTCAGAAAGCGTCTGCCTCATCACGAGCTCGGTGTGCATGCAAAAACGCGCTCGGTACATCCCGATGGCGGTGGGAGAATCGGACCTTGAGCATGTCCTGATGGAAGCCTTGCCAAGGAGGTGTCATCAAGACGGCGAGTTCGACACGACGAAATTATACGAACGGTCGGCCGAGTTGAGCGGAGGTGCTCGTGGTCACGACGACACGATCATCCCATTGGCGTCGTGGTCGCAGACAGGGCGGGCGAGGGCGGGGGTTAATGCACGACGGGCGACGAGGTGCGAGCCCCGAGCGTGATGGAGAGCGACCGCACGGCGTGGCAGCGGGGACCTGCGCAGTGGCAAGGGTCATGGCGTAGTGGCCGGAGTCCATGCCAGTGGCGTACGGTACGACCCGGCCTGCAACGCGGGGCACCCGCCTGTCACCCTCTTCCCCCTTCCACCAAGCACGGCCGAGCGGACGACAGTGACTGTGGTTCACGACAAGCCTGCGCCTGCCCTCTGCGCGTCGGACACAGCGCGCGTTACACCGCAACAAACCATGACGGCCCCCGCAGCGATGGCGATAGCACGACTGCCACAACGAACAGCGCGCCCATCGCAGCCCACACGCCCGCGACGCAACGATGGCAAGGCACGCCGACAATCAGTCATGACGTTAATGCGGGGCTATGTACGATGGCGACAACGTCACGTGGGGTCATGCGCTCGACGCCGGCCATGACGCGACGACAACGGCAACAGTGACGCCGCAGGATCATGCGACAGCAGCGGTCATGACGAGCATGACGTCCTCAACACCTTCGCACCTGCCCTGCCTGGCCACGGCGTGCACGGCAACGTCATGACCGCCACGCGACGACGAGGATGGCTATCGCGGCAGACAAGGCCAGCACCGCCTTGCGGTCATGCGCACAACAGCACCCATGATGGGCATAACGCGCCCTCGTTACTTCAAACCTCCCACACTCACTACCACCCGCCCTGACCATAACTTGGCCAGGATACGAAGACGAGCGGTGTAGTGCATATGGCACGAAACAACGACAGCTATGGCAACGTGCGCGATGAAGGCGAGCACGAGCGGGTCAAACGTATAGCGCAAAGAACGACGGCGTGTTGATTGCCAAGACGCAACCACCATGAGATTTTTGGACCGCGACGCGACGACAATGTGCGCCCGGGAGCACAACTTTTTACCCTCGGTGAGCACGATGCCCGGGTGCCCCAACAAAGACCTGAGGCCTCTTTCCCCCAGCTTCCTAAACAAGGCGCAGCAGTAAACAAGGCTAATTAGACACCGCCCTCAAAGATCAGGTCCCTTGACCTCACTCTCACCGGTCCAACCACATTGGTTGAGTTTGGCCACCCAGTCGACAGCGCGAAGATGAAAACGACGAAGCTGTCTCGGGACAACGCAACCGCTCTCACGACCTGTTACACAATGCAGTTACCATTAGCATCTTTCGTGAGTCTGCAGGGTCTCAAATATTACTGTTCCTCGCTCTCACAGCCCTGTTGGTCCTTCAGCCATACGTCCACACTCCCACCGCTCCTGGTCGCTGATGAGGACGATACAACCTCGATGATGCGACCAGTGACAAGACCATGGTGGAAGTCAACATGACATGGGCCAGACAAAGTGATGAAGACATGGCACCCATGCCCGCGTGCCTCCCTCTCCTGCTCACCAACCACCAGCCCCCGTCGCTGCCGTTCTCGAACCTACGGTCCGCGCCTTTTGCCGCGTTGCCCTCCGGATAATGCGACCATCACGATGTAGCACAAGCGTGCAGCTGGCAACTGCGACCGCAGGATAACGTGAACAACACGACGAGAGTGTAGACATCGCGACGATGGACAGCATGGATAGTGACTATGCACGCGTCGTGAGTGCCACGTGACCGCCACGATCTTGTCGCGAATGTGTACGACTACTGGTAGACGTGCTTGTGCTCATTCACAATCCATGTGATTCCGAGACGTTTTGATCAGGTGTATCGAAAGTGCTATGATTGGCGTGGCCGACCTACCATTACAGTCGGGGGATCTCGTCATGAGGTATGGACTGTGGAGCACGCCACGTCAAATATTGACGATGACGTGGACGGACGATCAGTTGTCCATTTACTGCTTGGTTTCATATAGGTGAGCACAGACACGGACAAGCTCATGATGCGGCACGCTGGCAAAGTCGGAGCAGCCATGCAAGACGAAGATTCACGGTTCGAGTAGGGCACGTGGTCATCACCTTTCAATACGGTGTGAGCACCGTGCTGTACTAGCTTACTTGATCCCGGATAGTCAGCACATGTACCGTTCTGGACTGAGTGGTAATGTATCGTAGCCTTTTTGGCGGAAAGGTCATGGCGACGGCGGTCTGACCCTTGCATACTATCCCTTCCAATAACTTCGGCACTCCCAACAACACAAAGTCACATTAGGTCACACCTCCGTCACATGTACCGAACAAAATCCGGCTCGGCATAGAGTGTTATGATCTGGCGTCGGGCTGTGACTCGAACGTGACACCAGAGACACGGTCGAACAAGCTCTCATGACATAGGCGATACATAGGTACAAACATATTCCGCCTAGCCACGTCCCCATGTAACCAATACATAAGGCATAACAAATTAATAAAATATCCTTGAATTTGTCTGGCAAACTTAGTTTGGAAACAAAAGTAAACTAGGTTAGCTGTATTTAGTTAGAATAAAAAGCATGGGTTTGTTTCACAGACTTATCTGC